>ML422050.1:2281-31561 GCA_005239525.1 Nicotiana knightiana | reverse complement strand
ATTTATATTATTTAGATAGTAAATATAAAAGTGATTTTTAATTTTGACCAATGTTGACCTGAAAAGAGACCAACTTTGGTCGCTAATTATCCAGAAATCAAAATTAGTGACCAAAGTTGGTCGCTAACTATAAATCAGATTTATTTTATATTTTATAAAATATTTAAAATAATAACATAATTATTAAACGTTAGAACTGGGTCCCAGATTAGAGACCAAAATTGGTCTCTATCTGCTTCCCCTTTCTTAAGCGACCAAATTTGGTCGCTAATTTTAAATTATATTTATTTATATTTTATAATTTTTTTAAAATAATAATATAATAATTAAAATTTTATATCTGGGTCTCAGATTAGCGACCGAAGTTGGTCTCTATTTGCTTCCCCTTTCATAAGCGATCAACTTTGGTCGCTAACTTTAAATTTTATAATTTTTTAAAATAATAATATAATTATTAAAAATTTTACAACTGGGTCCCACTTTAGCGACCAAAGTTGGTCGCTAATTTTAATATTTCTTTGACCAAGCAAGTCTGACCAGTCCGGTCAACATTTTGACCACATTATCGAACAAAAAGCGACCAAACTTGGTCACTAATTTATTATAATTATTTTTTAATAATTTTATTCAATTTAGTGACCAACTTTGATCGTTTTTCTTAATATACCAATTTTGGTCGTAAATTTTTTATTGCTTTTTACCGAATTTTTAGTAGTGATAGGGCGGGCAAGGTGAGGTGGGGCTGGTCCTGGAAAAGAAAAATGGAAAATCTGCCCAACTCAGCATGGAATATGCCGCATCCGGCCCGTCATTACCCCACCACCACCACCAGAAGTCCAAAATCCTTCACTTCACACAATGAACTAACTCAGATAGGACAAAAAGGGTTTTCCCGTCTTTTCATCACTTCCAATTTGACCTTTTTTAGTTTTTTCTTATATACTGAATTGATATATATATATATATATATATATATATGTGGGCCTAGGTTTGGGTTGGGGGATGGGGTGGGGGAGAGGTTGCTTGCACCGATTCACCAACAGTAGAAGTCATGCGTAAATAGCAAGAACCATGTGAAAGTTTTGCATAGACGTAGAAACATATTCCTAAGATTTAGGGTTAAGCAAAAAAAAATTCCAATCTAATGTCGACAAGCGAATCTTTTCAAACCTGACCGAATAGTTCAAGAAAAAATTATACAGTTGTGCAGAGTAAGAGTGATGCTTTCTTGCTCCCCTCTTAGGATTAAGTCAAATTCCCTATCTTTGTCATGGAAAGTACGTTAAGCAAGACAAACTATTATTCCGTTAAATAAAAACGAACAAATAAAATTAAGGTTAATTAAAATGTTGTCTATAAAATTATTATAACGTGTTATGGTTGAACAAAAATAGCTCTCACTCACCTGTTAGGAGATCTTTTTACGAATTGTGCCCATAATAAATTTATCTAATAGTATGCCAACTTTGTCGCACTGTTTTTCTCCTTTTCTTTTCCTTGATGGGCTGCCACTTTAAAAAATATGACGAATTCTTTTGTGGAGCAAGATCTGAAGTAGAAAATAGTGAACCGTATTTTTCCAACATGTCTGATCAGTTCATGGAATCTACCATACATAACAGAATTACTAAATGTCATTTATATGAAACTATTGGAACTTGAGATTTATTACTTTAACTCAATGATGATCCTGTCAAATAAAAAAGAATCTTATCATATATGCCTGTCAATAAAATAAAATCTATCTCCCTCATTAACAATATATATCTTCTCTCTCGAATTAAATGAGAGGTGCAAGTGGCATTCAGAAAAATTACTTGATTAAAAGAACATGCAAATGGAGAATCAATAAGCAAAGTCCTTAAAAATTAGTACGATTATATGGTGTGACTAATGAATAAGATGGTTCTTACTTCACTATCATCTTAAATTCACATAATCTAGAAACTCCTCAAAGAAGATTCAACCAATCAATCTCTTTTCCTACTAATTCGTTTGCCTATGCTCTTTACTGCATTGTCCGCCTTTCACTGAATAATGATCGTTAATGTTGTAATGCAATTAAACCATCGGAATAATATAATAATGCATTACGTTGGCCCAAGAAATTGAATAGTTTTGAAGATTGACAAATGAACTCAGAAATGAACCAAGTCTATCACTGGCAGATATAGACACGAGCAGAGTCAAATGCACGTGAGGTGCACATGCAGGAGATAAACAAAATATGGTAAAATAAGAGATATCTCCTGATCGAAAAGATTGCAAAATGATAAGGAGAATGACTCCTTTTTCAGTAAGAACAGAATCAAAGATAAGGAAGGATTTGAGGAGTTGAGATTAGCTAGAACTCTTCCACCAAGGAAGAGTAGCATTAGAACTCTAGTTAATTCCTTATCTACTAATCCTATATACTGCAGATTGTTTTTATTGTACAGGTACGCACAAAAACAGAAGTTAATCAAGAGTGAGAGCAAAATTAGCAAGGCAATTTTGCAAGCAATTCGTGTGACATTTGAGGGTGCGAATCTGAAGCTACTTGAACCAGCTAGAAGAACCAGTTCCAACTGTTGTCTTTTAGTCTAGTTTATTTGTAGTAGGTGATTTTAAATTGTACCTTTTCAACTTTATCTAGAAGCGTTTGTAATAGGTACTGTGTGTTTCAAGTAATAGCTAAATTGGAGTTTGTCGCAAATAGCTATATGCTAGTTTGCTACAAGGGATTAAAGGTAATCCTAGGTTTACAAAAGAGTTTTTGTAAATGCTGTTTGGCTCACTGATTTAGTAAAGAGTTTTGGGAAAATCCTACTGCGAAGTAGGTCGTGGTTTTTTCACCTTTTGAGCCAGGTGTTTCCACATAAAAATCTCTGTGTTCTTTATTTTCTATATTTATTATTTCGCAAACAGTAGGAGTTGGAATACATAGAAGAAGCTGGTCCTTTTATAACAAGTGCACGCGAAAATCATACACCACACAAATCACCCCGTGTGGTATTGACGTATAAAATATCAATTGGTATCAGAGCGGGTTATCCTTGAAGAGGCTAACACCTTAGGAGAAGATCAAGATGAGTGCATCACTTGGGAATTGGGAAGGACAATCAACTGCTAAGCCTTCACTCTTCAATGGCCAGTACTACTCCTGGTGGAAGAACATGATGAGAGACCATATAATTGGAGAAGACTACGAGTTATGTGACATTGTTACTGATGGTCCCTTGTCCACCTTGAAAAAGAATGGTGAAGGAGTAGATGTGCCAAAGACAAGAGTTGAATGCACTGCTGAGGATCTGAGAAAGTGGAAAAGAATGCTAAGGCCAAGAAGTGGCTTGTGTGTGGACTTGGTCCAGATGAGTACAACATAATTCAAAGTTGTACCACTGCTAAAGAAATTTAGGACACTTTGCAAGTGAATCATGAAGGAACTGCTCAATTGAAGAGGTACTCTACTATATTCTCAATATGAGAATTTCTATATGAAGGAAGGAGAGACTATTCAAGAGATATATACAAGGTTTACTACACTGACTGATGAACTGAAATCTCTTGGAAGGACTCTTCTTGAAGAAGACAAAGTTGAGAGAAGATTCTGATAAGGGTTCTGCCAGTTTCTTGGGAAAGTAAGATCACTGCAATCCAGGAATCTAAGAACATTGCAACTCTTAAACTGGATGAGCTGATTGGAAATCTCACTGCCTATGAACTTAGAAGGAAGACGATGGAGATGGATGCTCCCAAGAAGGAAAGGAGTCTGGCACTCAGAATCACTGAAGGAGTTGATCTGGAGGAATATGAAATGGCTATGATCACCAAGGATTTCAAGAAATATCTTATGAGAGGAGAGGGTTCCTCAAGAGGTGGAAATTACAACAAGACAAGGGTACATGAAAAAATGACTAATGAGGGCTGTTACAAGTGTGGGAAGACTGATCATCACATCAAGAACTGCCCTCAAAGGGAAATTGAATGGAAGAAGGAAAGATTTGAAAGAAGGAACCAGAAGAAGGAACAGGTTCATCCCAAGAAGAACAAGGATCAACAAAGGCTATGGTTGCTGATTGGGGAGAAAATTCAGAGGAGGAATCAGATGATGAGATGGAGATGAACAAGCACTTGTGGAAATTGGAGAATCAGATGAGGAATCTCATGAGGAATCTGAGGTAAGTATAATTCATCTCAAAGACAAGATTAAGTTTTTTTCTAAAGAAAAACTCTCTGAATTGCTACTAGATTTTATTGATAAATCTGAGGTAATAAATAAAGAAAAGGAACAAGTATCTAAGGATTGTGTAATTTTAAAGGAAAAGTGTAAGAACCTAGAACTCAGAGTCAGTGAGACTGTGAGTGAAAATACTGCTATGAAGAACCAGGTTCATACATTTGAAGCTAATGTCCTAGAGTTAAAATCTGAAAACCTAAAAATGAAACTAGGAACCAGTAAGAAGATAGCTGACAGCTCACAACTCACCTTAGAAGAAAATGTAGCTAAGCTAAAAGATAAACTGTATATGAAGGATGAACATGTAAGAGTGATGAAGGAGGAACTAGGCAAGGTGAATCATGAACTAGATAGAACTTGTAAATGGAACAAATCCTCCGATGCTTTAACATGGCTACAGGAAAAACATAGTAGCAATAGAAGAGGATTTGGCTTTGGGAATCAGCTGCCTAAGTGGGATCCTAAAAGAAAGTACCCCACCCTTCCTGAGAACAAAATTTGTACCCACTGTGGTAAGACTGATCACTATAAAAGTAAATGTAATGCAAAAGAAAATGCCAGTCAAGAGAACAAAAGTTTTGTTCAAGGGAAGAGTTGGTTGCCAAGTTGGGCTAAAAGGAATTTATTTCATCCTTTTGCTTATAGAAAGAGACCCAAACTAGTTTAGATTCCTAAAACTAACCCCTGATTCCTTTTTTGTAGGTTCAAGTGAAAGGGAACAACCAAATATGGTACATGGATAGTGGCTGCTCAAAGCACATGGCTTGCAACAAGGACCAGTTCCTTTCACTTGAGGACCTCAAAGGAGGAAATGTCTCCTTTGGAAATAGAAAGAAAGGTGAAATCATTGGGGTTGGTAAGGTAGGTAAGAATGACACTCATTCCATTGAGAATGTTTATTTGATAGATGACTTGAAATATAGCCTAATAAGTGTGTCACAACTGTGTGATAGAGGTAACTTGGTAGCATTCACCTCTACAAAATGTTTTGTGATAAATCTTACCACTAACAAGATTGTTTTGCAGGAAAAAAGAGTGAACAATATATACATTATAGATCTGTCCACACTTTCAGAAAATGAACTAACCTGCTTAAGTGTGTTGGACAGTGATCCGCTCCTTTGGCATAAGAGACTTGGACATGCAAGTCTAAGTCAACTCAACAAATTAGTCTCCAAGGATTTAGTGATAGGACTGCCTAACATTAAGTTAAAGGAAAACAAAGTTTGTGAGGCTTGGCAAGGGGGAAGAGGGTAAGATCCTCTTTTAAAAGCAAGAAAGTGGTAAGTACCACCAGAACGATGGAACTGGTCCATATGGATCTTTGTGGTCCAATGAGAACATTAAGCAGGGGTGATAAAAGATATGTGAAAGTGCTTGTTGATGATTATTCTAGATTTACTTGGACACTGTTTCTAACATCTAAAGATGAAGAATTTGACATGTTCACTTCTTTTGTTAGAAAAATTCAGAAACAATTAGGAAATCAACTTGCATCAATTCGTTCTGATCATGGCACTGAATTTGAAAATGCTAAGTTTGCTGAATTTTGTGATGTGCATGGCATAGATCATAATTTTTCTTCTCCTAGAACTCCACAACAAAATGGAGTAGTTGAAATAAAGAATAGGACACTAGAAGATATGGCTAGGACTATGCTCCTTTCTAGTAAATTACCCCATAGTTTCTGGGCAAAAGCTGTTAATACTGCATGCTACATCATAAATATGTGCATGACAAGACCCCTTGTAGAGAAGACTCCCTATGAGTTACTTAAAGGGAGAAATCCAAATATATCCCACCTTAGGGCATTTGGTTGCAAGTGCTTTGTGCACAACAATGGTAAAGACTCCCTAGGTAAGTTTGATCCTAGAAGTGATGAGAGAGTATTTTTGGGATATTCTTCACATATTAAAGCTTATAAAGTTTATAACAAAAGAACTATGTGTGTTAAAGAAAGTGTACATGTAGTTTTTGATGAAACTAACATTCTTTCTGAGAGACATGCACAAGATGATGAAGCAATTGGGCTAGCTAGAAACTCACATGAGATCACAACCCAAACTGAAGCAACACTGGAGGAAGGAACATGATCATCCATCCCTGGCAACATGACAGGGGGAATAGAACAAAATAATTCCCAAACTTCGTTGGAATCTGTGCCTGAACCTGTTCTACAGCAACAAAACATTGAAGGAACATCACGGAGTAACCAGTTGGTTGTGAAACCTTACAGATATCAAAGTTCTCACCCTATTGAGAACATTATCACTGATCCAACCTCTAAAATCAAAACCAGATCTTCTTTAACGAATCTTTGTGCTTTTGATGCTTTTTTATCTCTTATTGAACCTAAAAATATTGGTGAGGCTTTGCAGGATGCAGACTGGGTAAATGCAATGAAAGATGAACTCAACCAATTTAAAAGGAGTCAAGTTTGGCATCTGGTACCAAGATCATTGGATAGATCAGTAATTGGCACTAAGTGGGTATTCAGAAATAAACTTGATGAAGGTGGAAAAATTACTAGGAACAAGGCAAGATTGGTGGTTCAAGGATATAGTCAAGAGGAAGGCATAGACTATGATGAAACTTTTGCTCCAATGGCAAGGCTGGAAGCAATAAGACTCCTCATAGCCTTTGCTGCTTACATGGAATTCACCCTTCACCAGATGGATGTCAAGAGTGACTTTCTAAATATCTATCTAAAGGAAGAAGTGTTTGTCAAGAAACCTCCGGGGTTTGAGGACAGAGGAGAATCCCGATCATGTGTACAAACTTGACAAAGCATTGTATTGACTCAAGCAAGATCCAAGAGCATGGTATGAAAGATTATCAAAATTTTTGCTTAAGCATGACTACAAGAGAGGTAAAATTGATAGTACACTATTCTTGAAAGAAAAAGGTAAAGATCTCTTGGTAGTTCAGATATATGTAGATGACATAATCTTTGGAGCAACTACTGATAAGCTAAGTAAAGAATTTGCTAAACTAATGGGGAGTGAATTTGAAATGAGCATGATGGGTGAGCTTAATTTCTTTTTAGGCTTACAAACTAAACAAAATTCAAGTAGAACTATTGATCCATCATCAAAAGTATGTAAAAGAGTTGCTTAAAAGGTTTAAAATGGAAGATTCCAAAGAAATTGACACTCCTATTGCAACAGTCACAAAATTAGATACAGATGAACTTGATCAAAAGTTGTATAGGGGAATGATTGGTTCTTTGTTGTATCTCATTGCTAGTAGACCTGACATTGTTTTCAGTGTTGGAATTTGTGCAAGATTTCAGGTTAATCCAAAGGAATCCCACTTAATTGTTGTAAAGAGAATCTTGAGATACCTAAAAGGGTACCACTGATCTTTGTCTTTGGTACCCAAAAGGTAGTAACTTTAACCTTGTGGGATATGCTGATGTTGACTATGCAGATTTTCTAGTGGATAGAAAGAGCACCTCAGGTATGGCACACTTTTTTGGTTGATGCTTTGTGTCTTGGTCCACTAAAAAGAAGAATTATGTGGCCCTATCTACTGCTGAAACTGAGTACGTGGCTGCAGTCTTATGTTTTGCTCAACAATTGGTGGATTAAACAACAATTGGTGGATTTTGGAATCGATGTTGGATGTATCCCTATCTTTTGTGATAACACTAGTGCTATCAGTATGACAAAGAACCCCGTTTATCATAAAAGAAAAAAGCAAATAGATGTTAGGCATCATTTTTTAAGGGACAATTATGAGAAAGGATTGATCTCTATTGAATTTTGTTCTATTGATAAGCAGATTGCCAACATCTTTACAAAAGCACTGACTAGAGAGCATTTTGAAAGGAACATGTTAGAGTTAGGGATGATTAAGATCACCTAATTGAACCAGTTCAGAATGTACATGAGAAAAAAAAATGAAAAAATTGATGGAAAAAAAAATAAAAAATTTTGGCTAGAAAATTTGAAACTTGTGTAAATAATCAAATTAACTGTTACTCTGTCTCATACTGTAAATAGCATACTCTTTTGCCATATTTTGATATGACTCACTGGTTACTAATGAAATTTTCTGTATTGTTGAAAATTGAGGCTTGATCAAGAGGATTCTTAAGTGATGAACCTGGTTCATCAGTGTTGGTTCATCTGAAAGGCGAGGTATGCGTTCTACACTCTGCACATTTTTGAAATACTAATATTTAAATCATGAGCAGAAGTCTAACCAAGTCCAAAATCTTTCAAAGTTTATCCTAAAAAGATTTGAACCAGTTCCGTCTCAACTAAAGAATCCTTACCGTATTAAAACACCTAGATCCTAGGGAAAGTGTAATCGCCATTCCAAACTAAAAGTTGCAGACTGATTAGACTTCTAATTAACCCAAAAAGGTTGATGTTATGTATTAATTACACTTCCTTTTTAAAATCCCTTATCATCATCTCTGCAAATTCTCATTATCTCTAAAAACCGTCGAAACCCTTTCATCTCTCTTTGCCTTCGATCTCAATCTTTTCCTTTCATCACTAAGCTCTAACCACTATGTTTGATCCCTGGATCAATCATGGCACTCCACCACCCACTACTCCATCTTCTTTTTCTACAACCCCTCCTCAACCTAGCTCCACCCATGCCCAACCTAGTCCTAACCCCGAACCTAGAAAAAGAAGAGTTAAGATGATCGCTAGAAAAATAGTGGCCAAAGGTGATTTAGAAAGAAAACTAAATGCCAAGCTTCAAGAAATCCAGGCTCAAGAATCACAAAATTCGAGCGATTCCTTTAAGTCGGAAACTGAGGGGGAAGGAACAAGATCTTTCGATTTTGAACAGGTATCTTCTGTACTAAAACCTACTTCTTAGGGTGTTTCTGAGATTGCTGAAAATTTAGAAAATATATTTATTCTGGTTGGGTCTGTGATAGATGTGGAATTGCCTGAGCATAGAAGGAGAGGTGGTAAAAACAAAATTGAAAAAGAAAAGGAGAGAGAGGGAGTAAGGAGTGAAGAGAGGGGAAAAGGGAAAGATGTGGTTGATTCTTCACCCACCTCTGAATCTATTTCTATTTGTGGAGATGAGCCAGAAATGGAAGAAGGTGTCAAGAAGGCAGGGGGAAGTGAATCAGGAGAAGCAGTTGAAGGGTTAGTAAATCTGGGAAAGCACACAGATGAACATGGTTCATCTGCTGGGAAAACCCTGGCGGATTTGTTTAAAAAGTTAGGCGATAGTTACAATCTAAAAAAAATGAACTCCTAAAGCTCAAACTTTTGGGACAGCAAAAGCAAATAAGAAAAGGAAAGCTGCTCCTTCTGAGAGTTCTGATATTCCTCTTCCAAGAGGAAGAACTGCAAGGAGTAAGCTAAATCAGAATGAGGAAGAACTACATAGAGCTTTAGTAGAGAGTAAGAAGAAAAAGCTGGATAAAGGAAAAGAAAAGTTAGTTGAGCCTGTGGAGGCCGTTGAAGTAGATGAGATAGACCTGGTCCATCAAAGTGAAAAAGTGGCAGAGGTAGAGGTTCATATCCCTAAGACCAAGAAAGCCAAGACTTCCTCAAAGAAGTCTTCATCTATTTCTAAGTTTGTTGAACCCTCGACCTTGGCCAAGCAAACCAGGTCTGCAGTGAAACCCAAGAAAGTGAAAATTCCTGAAGAAGATGATTGGAGTGATGAAGAGGCGGTTGAACCTGATGGTGAGAGGGATAAGTTGACAAAGTTTGGAAAATGTACAATTCTGAAGGGAAGGTTGTTGAAAGACCTGGAAGAAGAAGGAATGATTCTATTGCTGGAGAAGCTTGAGAGACAGGGCTGGAAGGACATGGTCCTTCAGTTGGATGGGAGACTGGCCAGAAATGAAATAGTGGAATTCATGGCAAACACTAAGATCAAAGATGGTAGAGTTACCAGCCTGGTCAAGGGGGTCCAAATTTCTTTCGATGCCAAAGAATTGGGTGAAATTCTTGGCATTCCCTCTGAAGGCTATGATGACTACACAAGGCAGAAATGGCCAAGTCTAGGTGCTCTTCTAACTGCCCTGATGATCACAAGGAAGTTCTGCGACAATAAGAAAGAAAGTGAGCCCAAGGCAGTTTATAAGAGTAATGAAGCCCCCACACGAGGTGATCTTTAATTTATCAACAAGTGTGTGTTGCCACGGCAGGAAAGAAGGCACATTGCTAATAACATGGATTTGATTTTGATGGAGTGCCTGGACAGTGGGAGACAGATAAACTGGCCTTGGTTTATAATCAGCTCTTGGACAGAGTTGTCAATGGCTCCAAAGCCCACGCCATTCCATATGGCTTTATTCTCACGTTTGTACTTGCTCATTACAAGGTGCCACTGAAGAAAGCGGAGATGGCCACAAGCAAGGACCACTTTGGAATAAATACTCTTAGGGCTTGTGATTATGAGGTAAATGTCATCTCTAATGAACCTGGTTCATCGAAGAGGACATTTGTAAACAACAAAGTCAGAGCTCTAGTGCAGGAGAGTGGGGCGAAGGGTGCTGAAATAGAAAGGCCGAAAAATTGTTTGGCAGAGGTTGAATCTGAGAGGGATGCCCTCAGATCTGAGCATAATAAGGAAAGGGAGAAGAATGAGGAAATTCTTCGAGATATGCTAACTCTTCTCCAAGCTAAAAACAAAGCCTCTAGCCCTTCCAAGCCTTATTTGCCTAGCCTGCCTAGAATATCAGTGACCCAGACTCGGGACTTTTTCTTGTTTTTTGCTCATGTTTTCAACTGTTTTTATTTCATTTAGTGGATTGTGGAAGAATCGTACTTTCTATCAATGCAATCTAATACTTTTGCTCTTGTTTTGTGTTTCTATTTCTTTGATAGTTTGAATTATTAGTTGATTATTGATGATTAATCCATGATTGCACTTGCAGTTGCCCAAGTGGCCATGAGTAATTCTTCAATGTCTGGGATTTACATAATTTTTGCAACTTTTCGATAATGCCAAAAGGGGGAAAAATGGTTGTGTTGCTCTGAACATGTGATATTTATAACCTAATATCCCTGGTTCTTTTGTGATAAATGCTTAATACTCTAATATGTGTCAATGTTGGGCTAAGTGAGATACATGCCTAAGCTTATGGATGCACAAAGTTTGTCATCATCAAAAAGGGAGAATTCGTTGGCCCTTTGAAGATTGACAAAGGAACTCAGAAATGAACCAGGTCCATCACTGGTAGACATAGACACGAGCAGAGTCAAAGGCACGTGAGTTGCATATGCAGGAGATAAACGAAATATAGTAAAATAAGAGATATCTCCTGATAAAAAATTATTGCAAAATGATAAGGAGAAGGACTCCTTATTCAGTAAGAACAGAATCAAAGATAAGGGAGTATTTTAGGAGTTGAGATTAACTAGAACTCTTCCACCAAGGAAGAGTAACATTAGAACTCTAGTTAATTCCTTATCTACTAATCCTATATATTGTAGATTGTTCTTATTGTACAGGTATGCACAAAAGCAGAAGTTAAGCAAGAATTGAGAGCAAAATTAGCGAGGCAATTTTGCAAGCAGTTCGTGTGAGATTTGAGTGTGTGAATCTGAAGCTACTTGAACCAGCTAGAAGAACTAGTTTCAACTGTTATCTTTTAGTCTAGTTTATTTGTAGTAGGTAATTTTAACTTGTACCTTTTCAGCTTTATCTAGAAATGCCTGTAATAGGTACTGTGTGTTTCAAGTTATAGCTAACTTGGAGTTTGTCGCAAATAGCTAGAGGATAGTTTGCTACAAGAGATTAGAAGTAACCTAGGTTTACAAAAGAGTTTTTGTAAATGCTGTTTGGCTCACTGATTTAGTAAAGAGTTTTGAGAAAATCTTACTGGGAAGTAGGTCGTATTTTTTTACCTTTTGAGCCAGGTGTTTTTCACGTAAAAATCTCTGTGTTCTTTATTTTCTGTATTTATTATTTCGCAAACAGTAGTAGTTGGAACACATAGAAGAACCTGGTCCTTCTATAACAAGTGCACGAACACATAGAAGAACCTGGTCCTTCTATAACAAGTGCACGAACACATAGAAGAACCTGGTCCTTCTATAACAAGTGCACGCGAAAATCAGACACCACACAAATCACCCCCTCTTGTGTGGTATTGACGTATAAAACATCAGATTATCGCTTTAACTCTAAACCTTTTTCATATTCTACTAAGTGTATATGTTAGAATCAAAATGGTCAGGTGTGATGCGGAAGCTAATAAAGCATACTGTCAATGACGATAAATCCGATAACAATAAGAGAAATAACCCGGAAGAGACACAAACATTTAACATGATTCGATCAATTGACTTACCTACATAGACAAAGATAAGTAATCCATTATATAAAGAGAGTACAAAATATTGAGAGAACAACCTCACAAAGAGGCACTGCTTTTATAGGCAAAGTATTAGATTTTAAAGGTATATAACATATATTGAACACCCTTTCTCGGAGAATTTTTTTACTTGTTTCAAGTTTGAACATCCTTTAGTAAATTTCTGGCTTCGCCACTGGAAGCACACAGAAGTGGCAGATTAACATTTGTCCCAAAAATTCACCCCCTAAACAAGATTCTCAAACCTTTATGGCTACATTGTGGATGCTACTAAATTAGAAGGAAAAATAATTAATTTATAGGACTCCAATGCCTTTTTATTCAAGAAAAAGGACTAGTCAAATATGAAATAATCTTATTTTTCTTTTCGTAAAAAGTAAAATAGATTATAATTCCTTCGAGAGAGGAAAAATAAATATTAGTAAGAAACTCAGAACAAACATATGTATACTTTGATCATCCAGTCACTTGGTTGAAAACTTAACTGGTAATTCAGTTATTACAATTATTATTATTATTATTATTATTATTATTATTATTATTATTATTATTATTATTTCTGTTTTACCTGTACCACGCGTTTTTCTGACCGATAGTAGTACAGGTGAAATAAATAAGCGAAAAGTGATAAATAGTTTGGGACGTAGGGAGTAGTAATATTTTGTGAGATCGTAACTTGATGCAAAGGCTAAAGGGATGCTAAAAAATTTAAGGCCGTAGTAATTAAAAATCCAATTAATAGAAACTGCATGAGAATTAATGTTGAAAATGAGAAAGAGAAGTTACACGGCTTGTGAGGCAGAAAAAGATGAGAAGGGATTAGTAAAGCATAAACAAACAGCTGACTTTTGCAAGCAAATGAGTAAATGCTCATTGCTGTCCGCTTTTGACTCTTTGGACACACAGCTATTTTACCAATTCTTCATCTTTAGTCAGCGTAAAGACCACCTTGTGCTCTTCTCCTTCTCTCTCTTCAACTATAGTGTATATATAAGCAAGGACCCCGCACTGGCGTAGACGCTTGTCTCAACTTTGCTTCACTCTTGAAAGAAATCCCAATATATCCTATCCAGAGAGGAAGAGAAAGAGAAGAAACAAAAGCAATTCTTGTTTTTCGATTCAAAGTCATTTTTGTTGCTTGAGAATAGAATGGGAAGGCCACCTTGCTGTGATAAAATAGGGGTGAAGAAAGGACCATGGACACCAGAAGAGGATATAATCTTGGTTTCATACATTCAACAACATGGTCCTGGTAACTGGAGAGCTGTTCCCAGTAATACTGGTAAACGTTTTAATCTGAAACCACTTATTTTGTTTTTCTTTCTGGAGAAGTTTGTTAGAGTCATTAAATGTGTAGTAATAAGAGTAATAAATATTCTGCTGCTTTACATCACCTTGAAAAATGAATTACATCCACTTGATCAAACTTATCATTGATCTCTATGTACTTACAGCCGTTCATCTTTTTCTTCCCAGGTTTGCTTAGATGCAGCAAAAGCTGTAGGCTTAGATGGACTAATTATCTCCGTCCAGGAATCAAACGTGGCAACTTCACAGAACATGAAGAAAAGATGATTATTCACCTCCAAGCTCTTCTTGGCAACAGGTACCATGCAAAATTTCATGGTTTTTCTTGTTTTAGTATTACATCGAATTTTATATGTTGTGAATCCTAATTATAGGTATTTGGGGGAGATCTATTTTATATAAAAAAATTTAGGATTAGTGTCTAATTTTTTTTTTTTGTGTATAGATGGGCTGCGATAGCATCATATCTTCCACAAAGGACGGATAACGATATAAAAAATTACTGGAATACTCATCTGAGAAAGAAGCTGAAGAAACTTCAAGGGAATGATGAGAATAGTAATCAAGAGGGAATAAGTGCATCGTCTCAATCAAATGTCTCAAAAGGACAGTGGGAGAGGAGGCTTCAAACTGATATCCACATGGCTAAAAAAGCCCTTTGTGAGGCTTTGTCCCTTGACAAATTCGATTCTCCGCCAAATAATCCTATCCCTCAACCTGTTCAATCATCTTCTACTTATGCATCTAGTGCTGAAAATATTTCTCGATTGCTTCAAAATTGGATGAAAAATTCCCCCAAATCATCTCAATTTAGTCAATCAAACTCGGAGTGTACTACTCAAAGCTCCTTTAACAATTTATCAATCGGGCAGGGTTCGAGTTCTAGTCCTAGCTGTGAAGGGACGACCATAAGTGCAACAACACCCGATGGTTTTGATCCGCTCTTTAGCTTCAATTCATCCAATAATACTGATATATCGGCAGATGAGAGTAACGCTTTCACACCTGAAAATGCTAGGATTTTTCAAGTTGAAAGCAAGCCCAATTTGCCGAATCTGAATGCTGAAAATGGATTTATATTTCAAGAGGAGAGCAAGTCAAGTTTGGAATCGGAAGTTCCGTTAACTTTGCTGGAGAAGTGGCTCTTTGATGATGCTATTAATGCACCAGCACAAGAAGACCTAATGGGATTGGGAATAGGAATGGAAATGACCTTGGGTGATGCTTCTGATTTGTTTTGAAGAAATATTTACTAAATGATTCTATGATAGCCCTAGTAAATATTTCTTCAAAACAACTTAGTAGTTACATTTTATGTTTTTTTTTTTTTGGGGGGTTGTTACTTGTTAATTAGACTTTGGAGTTTATAGGCCGTTGTTACTTACTAGCCTGAGCAAAAACTCTGGTATTTGCAAGAGCAAAAAGTGTAAATTACAAGTAATCTTAAATCTGCATATGTAATGAATAGTACTAGTGATACACTATGCTTCAACTGTTTGTACTATGCGCTCAATTTTTTTATATTTTTGAGTATTATCTAGAAATGAAAATTAGAGTTTGACTTCAGATGTTCCCAAGTTCCAATGGCATAAGTAAACGTACAAAAATCATGAACTGCATTAGATTGTAATTTTTCATAAAAACTTTGTCAGGTCGATCCAATTGTGAATATACTCTTATTTATTTCTTGTTTTTAATGTAAGTAGTGGCTATTAAGTGTTCCCTGCTCCCGCAACTCTTTAAGGTTCCTTGAATCTAAATGGACGATCCATGGTATGACCATAAAGAGGCGAGTTATCCATCATTATGTAAAGCGAATGCACCGAGGAATTAGGTATTACAAGATTCGAATTAAGCTATTGTTTGGGTATGAATTTTCAAATTTATTTTGAGAAATTTGATTGGGGTGAAGTTTGATTTGAAAATGAAAATGTGTTTGGACATAAGTTTTCAAAAAATATTTCACCTTTTTTTTTTCCTGAAAAAACATGAAACATGACTTATACCTATAAGTTCTAAAAACTATCACAAATGCCCAACATGACCTTTACCAATAACATTCATTATGTTATCGCAAATCATAGTCCTGAACATAAATAAATTTGGTACAGAAAATATTTTTTTTATAATAAACTACATAACACACTATCAGGTGACCGATAAGAGGAAGCAACATTGTTACAAAATAATAAACAGTTGACTCTTATATAAAATACAAAAATTTGGGGTAATTATTAAAAATATAACAGTGATAGTTTGCGCCAAAACCAGCACAAGAGCTGCAATTTGGCAAAATATAGATAAAATCTATGGCCAAATATGTATTTAGCAAAAAAACCCTAAATATATTTTGGCAAATGGAAACGGGTCCTAAGTAAACTTCCTATAATTCGCAACTGTGGTTGTATACGGTAAAGTTGCAAAATTAAAATGTAAAAAGTACGCTATCAAGCTATTCGAATATTACTCTTGTGACTCACTGTTTGATTTTTCACCCAATTTAATAAATTGTTGGGAAAAAGAAAAGGTCTTGACGCGCATAGTTATTCATTCAATTATGTCGCCTAGAAAGGAAGAATGGCGCTATGTCTCTACCCATTTAGGACTCCATGAACAACACATCGCTCTACAGGATCTTGAATTTCAAGGAAGCTTCCTTTATGGTGAAGTATAGGGAGTACGATTCTAAATAGCCAAGAGAAGAAAGCATTGAGTTTTCACCACCCAAAAAAAAAAACAAGGAAAAAAGGATATATATATTACTGGAAAATGTTCACCTAAAATGACGTAATCTTGTAATCCAATTACTATTACTGCAAAAATAAATTTTACCCATATAATGAAGATATTTGAGAAGCGGGTTGAGGACAAAGAGAGACAAAGAAGATAATGTAAATATATATAGATACACGTAAAAGACCGTAAATAAAATGTTTTTTTCTCTAATTTAATGTTTTAAATGAAATGGTTCGTACAAAGTAAAGTAATTAAAGTTTACCATTTCGAGCCTGTCTCTCTTGGAAAAACATGAATCGAATTTGAACACTAATATTGTTGGTTAGCGTTTCTCCAGTGAAAATGATTTAGATTAAATGGGAAATCTCCTCACCTCTCATGGTTAAAACTTGAGGTGTACATAAGTCGAGTTGGTTCGGATTTTTTAATTGCTAAATCAAACCAATTGTATCGGGTTATTAAAATTAAATATCAAACCAAATCAATAAAAGTCGAGTTTTTTAATCTCGATTTTTCTCGGATTTTTCTCAGATTTTTTCGGATTTTTTCCCATAAAGTCTTCATAGCACAAAATGTAAAATATGTGCTCAACATATTTCTTTAATCTTAGTAAGACAGAACTATATAAGGTGTTTTCAAGAAAATAACATAAATATGAGATGAGTTATGACATTGTACTAACATAATCAACAATAAAGATAATAAAATCGTATAAAATAAATACTTTTAATAAGCCATAATGTAAACAAATATAATTTAAAATTATGACTAATAAGTACTATTACTTACATGACTAACCACTAAAAGAAAAATAAGTTACATATTTTATCTAAATAATGGAAAAACTAAAAAATAGATATCCAACACTATTTTCATTCATAGTATAATCGAATTGAATGTCTTTAACTAGTATTAGTATTGAATTCATTTTGGTTTAAGATTTATTTGAGTTACCAATATTAATGTACTATAAAACTTATTGGAGCATCCAAAAATTATAAGCCCAAACTTGAAATAATACGTTAAAAGATAAAACTATGAAAGAGCTTAAGAAATATTTATAACCTACACACTATCATAAATATTTTTACGCATTAAATATATTTAAAACTTCTATACATATAATGTCGGGTTGGTTTGGTTCGGTTTGACTTTTTTTAGTTAAAACCAAACCAAACCAAATATAGCCGGGGTTTTTTTTCCAATACCAAACAAAATCAAACCAAACCATAGTCGAATTTTTTTTCTCGGTTTGACTCGAATTATCAGGTTAGTGCAGTTTGTCGGTTTTATTTGTACTCCCCTAGTTAAAACTACTCTCCAACAAGTTTTACTATAGCAATTTCCTTGTGATTGGATGACTTATAATCTCTTTAAGAATCAAAGTCTTAAAGCCGGTTTGGTCAAGCCGTCAAAAAATATTTTCTCATTAAAAGTACCTTTGTCCAAAATTGTATTTTGAAAATAACATTTTGTGTTTCGCCAATTTATTAAGTAGTGCATTTTGCTACCATTGTATTTGACCAATCATTTTAAAAAGTATTTTTGAGTATCAAATTACAAAAAAGTACCGTAAAGGTTCAAGTTGCAGTTAGTATTATTTAAATAAGAAAAATAAATTTAAATATTTATTATAATAAAAATATAAATTAAAGATTTCAATCAATATAAGATATAATTATTCCAAAGCAATGATATTGGGGTATCTAATATTACTTATTGCTTACATGATGGTTTAAATTTATCAAAATATATCACTCAATATAAATTAAAAATCCACTCTTATAAATCACTATAAAGAAGAGATCTATATATAGTAGAGAGACTATTCCAAAGAGAAATAGGAGAAAGAGAATAAAAATATGGTAGAATAAAAAAGAGAAGAAATTTATGGTAAAAGGAGAAAATGAAAATGAAAATATTAAATTAATGAGTTATAACTTAAAAATATATAAATTTAATGTAAATAAAAAAATTTCTGCTTTTGCTTCTCGGAAAAAACTAGAATTTGTAGTTTCTTCTCAAAAACAGAAAAATTGCTTATGCTGCTATTCAAAAGTACTTTTTTATTTTGGCCAAATATCACAAATTTTTTAGAAAGTACTTCTTGGACAAAAAAAAAAATATTTTTTATTTCTCGGAAGCTTGGCCAAGCAGGCTCTTAAGCACAACAAATATACATGTGCCATTTGGAGATTAAAAAGTCATAAACCAACGGATACGAGAGTTTACCAATCTTTTTTTATTTTTATAAAATCGATTTTGGAGAAAGCATTGATTAATTAATTTTCATACATTGATCATTCTTTCAATTCACGTTCACGCTGCAATCTTCATCTGGATTTGAAATTTAACATTTGGACAATTCAAAAAAGGATGAATCTCTTCTTTGTATTTAACATGAACCTATTAAGTAAATAGCATTACTTAACAGTAAAAAATTCTTCAAAATATTTCTTTCTTTGCGGATGAGATAGAATTTCAGCTGAAAAGGGCTTCTTTAATTTATATACACATGGCCAAGGATGACAAGATTTAAAACCTTTTAGTTCTATTAACCCATGCTGGTTTACAAAGGCTTAACATAATGTTGGAAATTGTGGCGATTAAGCCTAACGGGAGTTTCAACAATAAAGTTGATCAATCTTTTAATCTCCTCTTAAACTTGGTCAAACTGACAATGTGTGACTACCAGGATTCTGTAAGAGAGAGAGAGGATCACTAATACGCATAGTCACATAGAGGAGCTAGAAATTTTGAGCTTATGAGTTATGAATTTTTGAAAATACAGCTTATTGGATTTTGAATAAATTGTTTATGTTGTATTTTCTCTATTCACTGTTACTTGTCCGCTGTATCAAAAAATATATTTTTCACTTTTGCTTGTTTACTGTATTAAATCAAGAGAAAGACGATCTTTTTTTTCTTGTTTTACCCTTATCATTTACTACCCATTCTCCAAATCATTTCCCAAGACTTTTCGAAATGCTATCATTATTATGGGTATAATTATAAAATACATATTTCATTTGTTTCTTTCTTAAAGGGAGTGTAAAGTCCAATATGAACAACTAAAAATGAACGGATGGAATATATATTAAGTGAATTTTTAAGACAAAAATACCTTTTTATTGTACAAGCGGAAGTATAGCTCCGCTCCTGCTAATACCTTTTATAGGGGCGGCAAATAGGCGGGTCGGGTCAGATATGAGCGAGTAAAAATGGGTAATTTAAAAACCGATAAATTATCCGATTCGACTCGTATTTGGGACGGATAAAATACGGGTTTATCCGGCGGATAGTATGGATATCCATATTATCCATGACTTCTTAAATATGATTTTTTATGAGAGAATTCTTAGTCTTCCAACACTGAGGAACTCCAATTTGAGGCTTTACAAATGTAAAAGTTAAACACAGTAGTTATCTATTGTTATCCATTTGGTTAACCGTTTTCTAATTGGATAATATGGCTCTTTATCCATATTCGACCCGTTTTAAAATGGTTCATTATCTAACTCATTTTTTAATGGATAGTACGGGTAGATAACTGTTTTCTTTTAATCATTTTGACACTTCTAACCTTTTATAGAACAAGTTTATAACCACAATAAACATATGCCTAATTGAAAAACTAAACAGGTTAAAAATCTACACTGTAGTTGGATTATGCAAACATGGCAGCGATGGTTAGATCTTGAATTCTTTCAATATCAAATTTTGGTAAAATGTGCATTGGGCTTCCTAATTATTTGTCTTGATATCAGGACTTCCATCCCTCTTTAGCCGAGGGTTTATCGAAAATAGTCTCTTTGTCCCCCAGAGTAGGGGGTAAGGCTACGTATATCCTATCCTTCCCGCACACTTGTAGAATTATACTGGGTTGTTGTTGGTAAAACGTGCATCGGGAAAACGCAAGTGGCCATTAAATGCAAAATATATGGAGAATCAAGTTGACTTGGTTGAACCTAACCACCCACCAGGCCCAGGCCGAAACCTTTTTTTCTGTGAAAGCATAAGCCCCTCATGAATACAAACACCAAATGACAAGGCAAAAGAACACTTGCATATAATGCAAACAGTCACTTTTGATTTGTCAATATGCAGAAAGAATTTATTGAAGGCATATTTTTTCTTTCTTTTTACAGGCTGCACATATTGAAGCAGTAAATGAAGCAATGTGGAAAAAAAAAATTACGGAACTTAAAATTCCACTAAGGCCAGAGTAGAAAAAAGAAAAAGAAAAGAAAATAGATGCATATGATTCCACCTCCAAAGTCCAAAGGAAGCTTCCTTTACAGGCAAACATATTTAAGGATTTATTCATAGTTGCAGCAGGTCATGATACCCATGTTCTTTCCTAAATTGAAAAACAGCTAAGCTTGCTCTTATGTAATTTTGATCAAATTTTTTTAATCTTAAAATATTCTATTGTGGGCTACTATTCATACATACCATATGATTTTTCTCTAAAGACACTGTTCTTCATTTATAGCTGCTTGACTCCCTCATGTGCTTTCGGACAGAGCCCCTTCCTTTTTCCACCTAAAGCTCACCATTTTTAATTTATTGGGGTTTAATCAGATTATTTATACATAATAAATGACTCTTGTGATATAAATACAAGTTTCAAATCAAAGCTTACGGGCTTCACCCCTCCTCTTTCTATACTTATTGTTATCTCTTGTGTGTCTCCATATGTATGTATGAAAATACGTCATTTATTTATATTTTTTCGGTCCAATGAGAGGTCCATGAGTACTATATAAATATGAATTGTGGAGTGGTTTTAATAAATTAATTAATTGATTTGTGGTGTATGGTCATTGGGAAGTCGAGAGTGGTCTATTTCGAATGAGATGTCAATTTGATTTCTTTGCCAGAACCACGAGATACTATTAAAATGCAGGGATAAAGAATGATGCTGGGGCCATCTAGTCCTGCTTCCGATTTTTGATTGATAGAATAAGCAATACAAAATTTTAAAGAAGAAAGAAAAGTGATGAAAAAGATGATCCCTAAACTTGAGATATTACTAAAATATTTTTGGAAATTAAATGCGGTTGCAATCAAAGAAGTCGTGTATGAGAAGTATTTCACAGTCCCATCATGATTGATTACCAAGCATATACAAAAACTCAAATTCTATTTAAGTGTGTATCTGTATTTCCTGTTAATTTCAAGAATTCAAGTAAGATTTAAATGTTACTTTAGTCTTTTACTGCTGTTTTTACGAGCAAGAAATATTGAAATCAAAATAGCATTGTCCTTGGGTATAATCTGGTTGCTGAAAGGAGGTCGTATGTGCTGACCTTTTTAAGCTTAATTTTGAGTTTGTAAATACGTAGCTAAATATTTCATAAACCATTAAAATGAGACTATCGTTTTGTACTCTCTTTGTTTCGATATATATTTTCTTTTTAGCTCGTTTTAAAAAGAATGATCAGTTTCTTAACAATTTATATTTTAAAACTTTCATACTATTTTTAATGAGATAATTTATAGCCACATGTATTTATGACTTGTTTTAGATCATAATTTTCAAAAATATTCTATTCTTTTTTTTTTAACTCTGTGTACAATCAAATAGGTTCACGTAATATATATATATATATATATATATATATATAAAGATGTGAACGGACACCTAAAATGTGAAACAAAGAAGGCTGAAATGAAAACTCATAATTGAAAGAACATGATAGATATAA
Organism: Nicotiana knightiana; assembly: GCA_005239525.1. Lineage (NCBI taxonomy): Eukaryota > Viridiplantae > Streptophyta > Magnoliopsida > Solanales > Solanaceae > Nicotiana > Nicotiana knightiana. The sequence goes on along the minus strand of ML422050.1, from coordinate 9,279 downwards.
TTGCTTAAATAAATTATTCCAAATAAAAACTCACAATAGTCTTCTTCTCTAAATAAATAAATAAAAATTGCGTTCCGAGAACAGTTGTTCAAAATGTTTTCTATCGATAATTGTTCGTCAAAAATGAAAAATAAATGTTAGTGACAAAGTAAATCAACGGAAGTTGGAGGCAAGTACTTTAACAAAAATAGAAGTCGAAAAGAAGAGCTCCAACACCACAATAATAGCAAAAAAAACCAGATGCATAGAACTTTGAATTACGAGAAAATATTGAAAAAATAATTCAAAGTTATAATAGAAAATCAAATTATCTAGGATTTGATATTTATAAGTTTATTTAATTCATGTATAGTTAGAATGTGAAGCCAAATTAATATAGGAATAGTGTAACGATCCGACTGGTCATTTTGAGCATTTATACTTTACTCGGTAGTTTACGGGTATGAGTAACTCCATATGATATATTAGGACTTATATGCAAACTTTGAATTCATTCCGAGATAATTTGATATGTTTCGGCGCGAGTTTTTGGAAGTGAAAAGTTCGAAAGTTCATTAAGTTTGATTTGAGGTACGTTTCGTTGTTTCGATGTTGTTATGCGTGATTTGAGGCCTCGAGTAAGTCTGTGATATGTTATGGGACTTGCTGGTATGTTCGTATAAGGTCACGAGGGGCTCGGGTGAGTTTCGAATTGGTTTTGGTTGTGTTGCACTCGTTTTTATTATGTTTCGACGTTGTTTCTTCAAGCTTAAATGGTACCACATTGAACAAATGAGCTCCAATTTCTGTTTTGATTAAAGTATTATATCCATATCATAATTATGGATCCGTAAAAAAAAGAATCATCGAATTTGGACATGATATGAGGATTTTATGGTCATTTTACTAAGAATTGGGTTACTAGATTTTTTTCAGATTAATTACGAAATTGCCACTGACTTCGTATTTAAATATTTGTACTATTTCCAAATATTGAAAACAACATAGGGTCCCGAGTAAGTCTGTGATATGTTATGGGACTTGTTGGTATGTTCGTATAGGGTCCCAAGGGGCTTGGGTGAATTTCAGATTGGTTTGGGTTTTGTTGCGCTCGTTTTTATTATGTTTCGACGTTGTTTTTTCAAGCTTAAATGGTACCATATTGAACAAATGAGCTCCGATTTCTGTTTAGATTAAAGCATTATATCCATATCATAATTATGAATTCGTAAAAAAAAGAATCGTCGAATTTGGACATCGTATGGGGATTTTATGGTCATACTAAGAATTGGGTTGCCAGATTAATTACGAAATTGCCACTGACTTCGTATTTAAATATTTGCCCTATTTTCAAATATTGAAAACAACATATCTCCTTCATTATAAGGTCAAATGGAATGATTCAAAATCCTAACTTGACTGAAATTTCACAAGAAATCCATTGGAGGCATCAAAAGCAAGTTTCGGGGATCATTTGGCACGCAAAGCAGCTAAACAAAATACTTAATATCGAAGATTTGTTTATTTGGTCATATTTTGAGTTGTGGAGCTCATATTTGGACAATTTTTGGAGGAGATTTTCACCATATAAATTGGGGTAAGTGTTCTATACTCGATTTTGACTATATTTCATGAATCCGTCTTCGTTTTTGATATTTGATTGATGATTTCAATGTGAAATTTGGGGGTTTTGTCTAAAATTTCATAAAATGAATTTTTGAGTTTTGAACATCGATTCAGAGTAGGATTTGAGTGAAACTAGTATGGTTGGACTCATAATTGAATGAGTTTTTCGATTTTGTGAGTTTTATCGGGTTTCGAGGCACGGGCCCAGGTTTGACTTTTTGGTCAATTTTGAGATTTTGATTAAATATTCGACCTTTATCGATTGAGTTTGTTTCCCTTGGAATTATTTGATGTATTTGAGTTGCTTTTGGCTTGTTTCGAGCTGTTTGGAGGTTGGTACGCGCGAGATGGCATTTTGGAGCATCGTTTGGCTTGTTGGGTATTGGATTTGGATTTTTCGAGGTAAGTAACTCTTCTAAACTTAGTTCTAAGGGTATGAAACCTCGAAATACGTATTATGTGATTGGTATTGAGGTGACGTACATGCTAGGTGACGGGCGTGTGGGCGTGCACCAAGTGAATTGGGACTTTGTTGTTTCCATGGCACTGTATATTAGTCTTATTTTGTTAATATCCGTGTTTTCACCATGCGATAAAGTAAATGAGCTGTCAGTCATGCTAGATATCATGTTTAGGGTTTATGCTGATACTCTTTGGACCCATAATGGTTGTTTCTTGCTGTCATTTCACTGTTTCATTGATATTTCGTCCTAAGTCATATTTATGCATTCATATCATATCTCAGTTATTATTTATTGATACACCATATCATTATTGTCGGGATAGATTTATGACATTGTGAGTCCGTGAATGAGACTGGAGAGATTGATGACTGATGAGGTCGGCGGCTTGTTTGTGAGGATATTGATACGATAGCACGTGAGTTGTCCGTGCGGATCCAGATATTGATATTATAGCATGCGAGTTGTCCGTGCAGCATATGAGTTGTCTGTGCAGATTATAGCGCTTGGGCTATAGGAGCCCCTCCGGAGTCTGTACACCCCCAGTGAGCGTGATTGATTATATTGAGGGATGAATCTTCCCTGTATATGGATCTTGTCCGAAGCATTTATATACCTGGATATGGATCTTCTCCATGGGGCCGGATAGGCCATCCTCAGTACTGAGTGACTGATGGTTAGTGATGTATATATTCCGGGATGGATCTTCCCTAGGCCGTATGGGCCATATACAGTACCAAGTGGTTGAGCTGATGATTGAAAAGCGTGAGACAATGAGATTGAGTACTCTGAGAGTGTGAGTACATGATTCATCTCTGAGATACATGGCATTTGCATGCACACATGACATACAGGCATAGAGATGCATTCTTCCTCATGCTATATGGTATCACGTCATTCATAACTTTTTACACACATTGATATGTGGGCATAGAGAGGTATTTTACACTTCTTATCCGGAAAGAAAATGAAACATCTTATTTATTGTGGAAAGGATATTTGGAAAAATTATAGTTTTCATACTTATTCGTATTTTTGGCATTTTCGATAAAAGATTTGGGTTTTCACTGAGATACTTGAAAAGCACGACCATTTTCTGGAACTGTGAATGAGCTGAGCATTTTTACTTCTGAGATACCTCTTTTATACTTGTATTTATGTTGTTATGAACTGTTGTGGGATTTTGGTCTTGAACCCGACCTTGTGTTAGCTCGTCACTACTTTCAACCTAAGGTTAGGTCTGTTACTTACTGAGTACATGGGGTCCGTTGTACTCATACTACACTTGTGCACCTTCCGTGAAGATGTTGGCTTATGACGTTGCTGTGTTCGATGGGATTTGGATGGAAGATAAACCTCGTCCCTATTGTAGGTGCCCCTTGTTCATGATAGCTTTGGATCTATAAAACTCTGTTTATGTAGTTTTCAAACAGACGATGTATTTATATCATTTCAGCCTTGTAAACTGTATTCCTAAAAGGTCATGACTTGTACTACCAGTCCTTGGGACATGTATAAAATTCAGTAAATTACTATCATTTATTTATCTTGTTAATATCATTGGGATTTGATAGTTACTAGTTGGCTTACCTAGCGGGTTAGGTTAGGTGCCATCACGACTAGTGGGTTTGGGGTCGTGACAAGTTGGTATCAAAGCTCTAGGTTCATAGGTTCTACAAGTCATGAGCACGTGTCTAGTAGAGTTTTGCGGATCGGTATGATAACATCCATAATGTTGAATCAAGTCACTGCATGGTTTTGAAGATTGACAAATGCCAACTCAGTTGAACCAGGTCCTTCAGGGCAAACATAGTCAAACAGACCCATTGGCACGAGAAGCGTCCATGCACAGGAGATAAACATTATATGTGAAACCAAAGAGAAAGATCAACTCTCTAAAGGGTGTGCAATGCTAAAAGCAAAATGCATGAACCTGGAAATCAGAGTAAGTGAATCTGAAAAGAAAAACACTGTCTTGATGAACCAAGTTCATCCACTCGAAACTAAGATTCTAGAGCTAAAATCTGAAAATTTAAAATTAAGCTAGGAACTAGTAAAAATATTGTTGATCATTCTTATATCATGTTAGAATAAAATGTGGGAAAACTAAAAGATAAGATGTATACTAAGGATGAACAGATAATGACTCTTAAAGAAGAACTTGGCAAAGTCAAACATAAATTTGATCGAACTTGTAAATGGAATAAATCCTCTGATGCCTTGTCATGACTTCAAGAAAATCATAGTAGCAACCAGAGAGGAATTGGCTTTGGGAGTCAATTGCCCAAATGGGATCACAAAAGAAAGTATCTCACTCTCCCTGAGAATAAAATTTGCACCCATTGTGGTAAGACTGGTCACTACAAAATTGAGTGTACTGCAAAAGAGCAGGCCAGTCGAAGAAATGAGAGCTTTGTTAAAAGAAAAAATTGGTTACCAAATTGGGCCAGAAAAAGCTTAATTCATCCTTTCTCTCATAGAAAAGGACCCAAACTAGTTTGGGTTCTTAAGACTAACCCCTGATTTCTTTTTGTAGGTTCAAGTGAGAGGAAGCAACCAAATTTGGTACTTGGATAGTGGCTGCTCAAAACATATGACAGGGAACAAGGAACAGTTCCTTTCACTTGAAAACCTCAAAGGAGGAAATGTCTCCTTTGGAAATGGAAAGAAAGGTGAAATTATCGGGGTTGGTAAGGTAGGTAAGGATGACACACGTTCCATTGAACATGTGTACTTGATAGATGGCTTGAAATATAGCCTGATCAGTGTGTCACAATTGTGTGACAGAGGTAACCTAGTTTCTTTCACTTTCGCAAAATGTTTTGTGATTAACTTGCTTACTGACAAGATTTTCTTGCAGGGAAAAAGAATGAATAACATCTATGTCATAGAATTATCCACACTATCAGAAAATGAACTTACTTGCTTAAGTGTGTTGTACAGTGATCCCCTCCTTTGACACAAAAGACTTGGTCACGCAAGTCTAAATCAGCTCAACAAATTAGTCTCTAAGGACTTAGTGGTAGGGCTTCCTAACATTAAGTTCAAGGAAGACAAAGTTTGTGAGGCATGTGCAAGGGGGAAGCAGGTAAGATCCTCTTTCAAAAGCAAGAAAATGGTCAGTACCTCCAGGACATTGGAACTGGTTCATATGGACTTATGTGGTCCTATGAGAACTCTGTGCAGATGTGGTAAGAAATATGTAATGGTGCTAGTTGATGACTACTCAAGGTTCACTTGGACCTTATTTCTTACATCTAAAGATGAAGCATTTGATATGTTCACTTCATTTGTTAGAAAAACTCAAAAACAATTAGGAAATCAACTAGCATCAATAAGATCTGATCATGGTACTGAATTTGAGAATGCAAAGTTTGCTGATTTTTGTGATGAAGATGGTATAAATCATAACTTTTCTGCCCTTAAAACCCCACAGCAAATGGGGTTGTTGAAAGAAAGAACAGAACTCTTGAAGATATGGCTAGAACCATGCTTCTTTATAGCAAACTACCCCATAGATTCTGGGCAGAAGTAGTAAACACTGCATGATACATAATAAATAGATGCATGACCAGGCCACTAGTAGAGAAAACTCCTTATGAATTACTTAAAGGGAGAAAGCCCAACATATCCCACCTTAGGGATTTTGGATGCAAGTGCTTTTTGCACAACAATGGCAAGGATTCCCTAGGTAAATTTTATCCCAGAAGTGATGAGGGAGTACTCTTGGGATATTCATCACATAAAAAAGCTTATAAAGTATATAACAAAAAAACTATGTGTGTAGAGGAGAGTGTGCATGTTGTTTTTGATGAAACTAACACTCTTTCTGAGAGACAGGAACCAGAAGATGAGGAGTTTGGACTGGTCAGAAGCAGTGAACAAATTGAAGCAATCATGAAAGATGGACCAGATGATGGACCAGGTCCAACTAACCCAAGCAACATGACAGGGGGAACTCAACAACAAATCACTCTAGACCTTGGCCCTGATCCTGCTCCACAACAATTGGTTCTCAAACCACACAGATATCAAAACTCTCATCCTATTGAGAACATCATAACAGATTTGACATCCGGAATCAAAACAAGATCATCCTTGAAAAATCTGTGTGCGTTTGATGCCTTTCTGTCCTTAATCGAACCAAAGAACATTGCTGAAGCTTTACAGGATGCTGACTGGGTAAATGCCATGCAAGAAGAGCTGAATCAATTTGAAAGAAGTCAAGTATGGCACTTAGTACCCAGACCACTAGACAAATCAATGATTGGCACAAAGTGGGTCTTCAGGAACAAACTCGATGAGGATGGAATGATTACAAGAAACAAGGACAGACTGGTTGTCCAAGAATATAGTCAAGAATAGGTAATTGACTATGATGAGACCTTTGCACCTGTGGCAAAACTGGAGGCAATCGGACTTCTTATAACATTTTCTACATACATGGAATTCACTCTCCATCAGATGGATGTAAAGAGTGCTTTCCTTAATGGCTATCTAAAGGAAGAAACATTTTTCAAACAGCCTCAAAGTTTTGAAATCAAGGAGACACCTGACCATGTATACAAACTTGACAAGGCTTTGTATGAACTCAAACAAGCACCAAGATCATGGTATGAGCGGCTATCGAAATTCCTGCTAGAACATGGATACAAACGAGGTAAAATTAACAGTACCTTGTTCTTAAAGGAAAAAGGTAAGGATCTCCTAGTTGAGCAAATATATGTGGATGATATCATATTTGGGGAAACCTCTCACAAATTGAGTAAGGAATTTGTTAAACTTATGGGGAGTGAGTTTGAGATGGGTATGATGGGTGAGCTAAACTTCTTTTTAGGCTTGAAAATCAAGCAAAACTCAAATGGAACAATGATCCATCAACAGAAATATGTGAAAGAATTACTCAAAAGATTTAAAATGGAAGACTCAAAA
>ML422049.1:0-14334 GCA_005239525.1 Nicotiana knightiana | reverse complement strand
AAATTAGCTAAACAAATTCATAAGAGAATAAGCTAAAACAACTAGCATAATTAAACTACAAAGCAGGGAAGAAAATATGTACAAAGTGTTGTTTTCCCTTGGATTCACTCTAAACTCGAATCTCTGTGTATCCCTGTGAATCTCCCCTTTTGTAGTTGTGTTTTAGGAGTCTATTTATAGGTTTAGGGTGAACCCTAACCGTGTAGGAGACTTCTAGTTCAATTAGAAAACACTTAAACCCGTCAAAACTCAATTTCTGGCCGAACTGGGGACCTGGCGTTTGGACCCAAACGCCTGGCTAACGCCAGGCCAGGGCTGGCGTTTCAGCCCAAACGCCTGGCTAACGCCAGGCAGGGTCAGTGTGTTTGGCTCTGTCGCCCGGCCATCGCCCGGGTGTCTCTTTTCGCGTATTTTTCGACGTATTTGTATCTTTTTAGCTCCGTTTCCATCTCCACTTCACCTACACATGAAATAACTCCATTAAGCACATAACAAGTGTAATTTATTAATGCCCATCAAATGTAAGGTATATTACATGTTAAACTATGCAATTTAGTCTCGCATCATTTAACATTATGAATTATCAGATATTGTGACCTATGTCTTCGTTCCAAGTGAGGAAGTCCACTTTCAAGGAATAGATTGTGGAGTCATGTGTTATATCGGTTTAGCTTGGAATGTATAAGGCCTGAGATTTTGCAAGAGATAAATCTGGGACTTGCGATATGTTCGCCACCTTAATAACCCTACACCTCAGTACCAACGGAGTTATACAAACAACTTTAAATCTACAGAAGGTCTACTCAGCGTTGAAGTCACGGTTATGGATTTGGGTGCTCCAGAGGGAGTACAATGGTTGGCGAGCTTCCAGACTATATGGTTTGTGACAAGATTTATCAGTATAGAGCTCTACTTTTGTGATCATTGGGCATCAATAGGGATGAGAGTTACCCCAAAGAATAACGAAGAGTATATAAATAAATAGGGTAGCTCAGCAGTGTTGAGTCAACATAGTAAAAGAAGAAATTGGCCGCCGATGTTTTTTGCAAGCCTACGAAGAGGACGACCACTCATTGCAACATCAATTACTCGACTCAGTTCTCATGAATGCATTTGAAAGAGTTGCTTGTCGGACTCTCCGTAATACGTGGCGCACAAGGCTTGAATGGTTGCGTCAGGTCGTATGACGGTGCCACGATATGCCATCAGGTTCAGTAGGTTAGCCCGTCATACTCCTATTTCAGTTCATATAGCCAGAGAACAAGTCCACAGACTCATTAAAGGACTCAAATATGATTATATAATTTTGTACGACTCAGAGCAGGTTGATACTTCATTTCGGCTAGTGGTAGAAATTGTCCTAGAATTGGGAGAGTCATATTTCATCAGCGCACTTAGGCTATGTGCCTTATTGCAGTTATAACTCAACTTACATGACCAGCTAGGAAAAAGGGGTCGGAATGTCAAAGGTGTAGGTCAGATTCCTAGAGGTGGAGACCCAACCTGTCGATATATTTTATATGGTATGGCTTAGGTCGTTACATTAAAGGGTGTCACTACAAGAAAAATCTCTAATTATTATAAAGTGATGATTTCCTGAACTTGATACAGTTATGCATATCTAATAAAAAATTTCTAATATGCTCCACTCTCGGGTGAGCTTCGTAACTCAAAAATCTACTTATTGGAATACTTGTATTGAGAAATTCTATGGAGATAACTGTGTCTATCATTATGTGTTGTACTTTTGTCAACGGAAAATATTTAAAGGAAGGAAAAGGAAGGTTTCGAGTGGCACGATATAAATATTTCTTGTGATTCAGAATTGAGGACGAGATCCTTGCCTTTTAATATGATTCGGTATATTTAAACCAGGCTACGAGTCGTGGTGGAAGTTATCTAAGGATGAGATACTTGTGAGGGAAATTCTTGTATTTAAATTCTCCCTTGTGAATTAAAATCTTACTATAGTACTGGTAGGGAGTCATGCTTGTTAGGCTTATTCAACAATTTATGTATAAAATAATAATAATAATAATAATAATAATAAATGAATAAATAAATAAATAAATAAATAATAAATTAATTAATTAATTAATTAACTATCTGTGCATAATTTTCCAAATTCGTGCTATAATTATTGAGCCATAACCTACAAGGTAGGTGTCGGCCATGTGGCGTTAAATGGGACACATTAATTCGGGTATATAATTATGAGGTCTTCAAGCATCGTATCTCGTTACTGAAGGATTATGATGTCACCATATTGTATCATCTAGGAAAGGCCAATGTGGTGGCCGATGCATTGAGTAGGAAGGCGGTGAGTATGGGCAGCCTTGCGTATATTCCAGTCGGTGAGAGACTGTTAGCCTCAGATATTAAGGCATTAGGTAATCAGTTCGTGAGGTTGGATATTTCTCCCATCAGTGTTCTAGCTTGTACAGTCACTCGGCCTTCTCTAATTGAGCGTATCCGGGAGCGATGGGATGATGACCCGAATTTGATGGTCCTTAGGGACACAGTTCGGCACGGTGGTGCCAAGCATGTTACAGTTGGAGATGATGGTGTTTTGAGGATGCAGGGTCGGTTATGTGTGTCTAATATTGATGGCCTTCGTGAGTTGATCCTTGAGGAGGCTCACAGTTCTAAGTATTCGATTCACCCAGGGGCAGCCAAAATGTACCAAGATTTGAGGCAGCATTTTTGGTGGAGAAGGATGAAAAAGGACATTGTTGCGTATGTGGCTCCTTGCTTAAATTATCAGCAGGTAAAGTATGAGCATCAGATACCTGGTGGTTCACTACAGTAGATAGAGATTATTGAGTGGAAGTGGGAGCGTATCACTATGGACATCGTTGTTGGACTCCCACTGAATTAGAGGAAATTCGATGCAATTGGGTTATTATGGATAGGCTGACTAAATCAACACATTTCATTCATGTGGCGAGTACTTATACTTCAGAGCGGTTGGCTGAGTTATATATCCGGGAAATTGCTCGCCTTCATGATGGACCCGTGTCTAGCATTTCTGATCGGGTTACGCACTTTTAGAGGGCAGTTCAACGTGAGTTGGATTGCCTAGTAGAGTTGAGTACAACGTTTCACCCTCAGACTGACGGGTAGTCCGAGCGTACCATTCAGATATTGGAGGATATGCTCCGCGCTTATGTGATTGACTTTGGAGGTTCGTGGGATCAGTTCTTGCTATTAGCGGAGTTTGCTTATAATAATAGTTATTAGTCGAGCATTCAGATGGCTCCTTATGAGGCGTTATATTTTAGACGGTGCATATTGCCAGTTGGATGGTTTGAGCCAAGAGAGGCTCGGTTGTTGTGTACAGACTTAGTTCAAGAGGCATTAGATAAGGCCAAGATTATTCAGGAGAGACTTCGTGCAGCCCAGTCTATTGTGTGCTAAATTTCTCTTTTCACATGGAACAATTTACATAATAAAAACCAACTTCCAGTCAAATATATAGCACATAGTATGCCGAAGCATACGACCGAAGCGTCGCAAAAATAAATGTGCAATGCCGAGGGTCGAACGGCTCGAACCATAGATGCATCTATTACCCCGCTCGTGAATCGATCATGCGACGCGGTTTACATAATGATAAGGCTACCCCACTCACGAATCATACATGCGACGCGGGTGCTCAGATACATGCATAGAATTATTAGAAATTCAGGCATTTAACAGAGATTATACTTTGAGACAAGAACTTAAACAATGAAATTTAGAACATAGCTTCCTAATTATTGTCATGCCAATTAAAGGATAATAAGAAACTCAAAATACATTTAGGGATACATGAAAGGCACATAAAATCATGCTCGGGAATCCTAAGACTACACAACATAACATAATAGTAGCTACACACAGACTCTCGTCACTTTGTGCGTGCGTAGCCCTCGCAAATAAGGACAATTTAAATCATTTATAATCACCTATGGGGACAATTCCCTATTACAAGGTTAGAAGGGAGACTCACCTTGTGTCGGGCCTACTCTCTGGGTCAAGAATGCGCCCGAAACTCCAAACTCACCACCCAAGGTCTCGAAACGAACCAAATATTACATAAATATATCAAATTATACTCAAAAGTATGGAATTCTCCTATTTACTTAGTCATTTCATCCTACTTGAAGAAATCCCAAATTCATCCCCGGGCCCACATGCTCGGATTCAGAAATTTTTGAAGGAATCACTTACCCATAACCTAAGGATCGTTAATATGTGCTTTTTTGTATGATTTCATGGCTGATTAACGGGTACTTCCCTAAATTTTCATAAAGTCCTAGGTTACTACTCTAATCCCTGATTTTCAATACTTAGGTAGTTAATCTAACTAGGAATTCATGCATTAAACTAACATTAGGGTAGAATTCACTTACCTTTCAGTAGCTAGGTCGTGGCGCTCTTTTCCAAGCTCTCAAGGTCTCTAATGGTGGGAAGAAATGGAGAAAATTGAAGTATTCCCGTGTTTTAAAGAACTCACTGCCTTCAGTGGTTCCGCACATGCGGCTCAAGGACCGCACCTGCGGTTCGCACCTGTGAGTAAAGGCTCGCACCTGCGGAAATGGGATAAGGAGCCTAGGCTCGCACCTGCAGAACGGAGTCCGCACCAGCGGCCCCGCACCTACGAGAATAGGGCAGCCCACCTGGGGTCGCACTTGCGAGGCTGGGACCACAGGAGCGATCCCGCACTTGCGACTGGGCAACCACACCTGCGGTCACACCAGAACAGGTGCACCAGCAATTGCTTCAGCTGGTTTTTAGCCTCATATGGTGCCCGAGAGGCACCTGGGCCCACCCGAGCCCTCGTCCAAGTATACCAACAAGTCCCAAATCATAATACGTACTCGCTCGAGCCTTCGAAACATTCAAAACAACGCTAAAACTCAAAATCATACCTCAAAACCCCTAAAGATCAAACTTAAGAACTTCAAGTTCTTGAATTCACTAACGATGCGCCGAACCGGCCTATACTACTCGGAATGACACCAAATTTTGCAAGCAAGTCATAAATAGCATAACGGGACTATTCTCGATCTTGGAATTCCGTTCAGACCTCGATAACACAAAAATACATTCCAAACCAAATCGCAAACTTAAGGAAACACATATTTCGACATTGGGCTCCGAAACACTCCCGGGTCATCCAAAACCTATTCTGAACATACGCCCATGTACGAAATCATCATACGAAGCTACCGGAACCGTTGAAACTCGATTCCGAGGTCGTTTACTCAAAATGTTGACCGATGTCAAACATGGCCAAAAAGGCCAACCTTAAGGAACTAAGTGTTCCTACACCACTCTAAACACTTCCGAATCCCGAACCACCCGTCCCCGCAAGTCATAAATCATAATAAGCCGCTACGGGAAGTTTCATTTAGGGGAATGGGTTCCGATAACGCAAAATGATCGGTCGGGTCTAGAATCATACCTGAAGTGCTGAGTAAGTGCGGATATCTTCTCCGCATGTCCTCCTCGGACTCCCAGGTCGCTTCCTCGACTGGTTGGCCCCTCTACTGGACCTTCACAGCCGAAACTCTCTTGGACCTCAACTGGCAATCCTACCTATCAATAATAGAAACTGGCTCCTCCTCGTAGCCCAACCTCTAATCCAACTGAATAGTGCTGAAATCAACCATGTGAGAGAAGTCGGCGTGGTACCTCCGGAGCATGGATACATGAAAGACCTGATGAACTTCTGATAAACTAGGAGGTAAAGCTAGCTTATAAGCAACCTCCCCAACTCGCCTCAACACCTCGAAGGGACCTATAAACCTCAGGCTCAACTTGCCCTTCTTCCCGAACCTCATAATACCCTTCATCGGCGAGTCCTTCAACAGTACCTTATCTCCCTCCATAAATGCTACATCACGCGCCCTCTGATCCGCGTAACTCTTCTATCTGGAATGTGTTGTGTGGAGCCTTTCCTGAATCAACTTCACTTTCTCCAAAGCATCTCTCACCAGGTCGGTGCCATATAACTTAGCCTCGCCAGGCTCAAACCACCCGATAGGAGAGCGACATCGTCGACCATACAAAGCCTCAACTGGAGCCATCTCGATGCTGGACTGATAACTATTATTGTAAGAAAACTCGGCCAAAGGCAAGAACTGGTCCCACTGACCTCCGAAGTCCATCACACATGCCCGGAGCATGTCCTCCAATATCAGAACTGTACGCTCCGACTAACAATCAGTTTGAGGGTGAAATGTTGTGCTGAGATCTATCTGGGTACCCATCTTACTATGCTACGCTCTCCAGAAGTGCGAGGTGCACTGAGGACCTCGACCTGATATAATGGACACCGACACACCGTGCAACCGGACTATCTCCCGCATATAGATCTGGGCCAACCTCTCAGAAGTATATGTAGTAGCTACTGGAATGAAATGCGCTGATTTGGTCAACCTATCCACAATGACCCAAACTGCGTCAACCTTCCGCAATGTCGAGGCAACCCAACCACGAAGTCCATAGTGATGCGCTCCCACTTCCACTCAGGAATGGCCATCTGCTGAAGTAGGCCTCCTGGCCTCTAGTGCTCATACTTGACCTGCTGGCAATTAAGACGTCTGTCCACATACCCCACTATGTCCTTCTTCATCCGCTTCCACCAGAAATGCTACTTCAAATCACGATACATCTTCGTAGCACCAGGATGAACAGAATACCGAGAACTGTGTGCCTCCTCTAGAATCCTCTCCCTCAAGCCATCAACATTAGGAACATATAAACGGCCCTGAAGTCTCAGAACACCATCCTCGCCAATAGTAACCTCCGTGGAACCACCTTTCACCACTGTCTCCCGAAGCTCTGCTAAGCACGGATCATCGAACTTTCAGGCCTTAATCTCTCCCAATAATGAAGACTGAGCAACCACGTGTGCAAGAACTCGGTGAGGCTCTGAAAGGTCTAATATCACGAGGCTGTTAGCCAAGGACTGAATGTCCAAGGCTAGAGGTCTCTCCTCTACTGCAATATAAGCCAAGCTACCCATACTCTCTGCCTTCCTGCTCAAGGCATCTGCTACCACATTTGCCTTGCTCAGATGATAAAGAATGGTAATATCACAATCCTTCAACAACTCAAGCCATCTGTGCTGCCTCAAATTAAGATCCCTCTGCTTGAACAAGTGCTGCAAACTGTGGTGGTCTATATAAACCTCACAGGATACCCCATACAAGTAGTGCCTCCAAATCTTAAGAGCATGAACAATCGCCGCCAACTCTAAATCGTGCACAGGGTAATTCTTCTCATAAAACTTCAACTGTCGCGAAGCATAAGCAATAACTCTCCCTTCCTGCATCAACACAGATCCCAAACCAACGCGTGAAGCATCGCAATACACTATATACATCCCAGATCCGGAAGGCAATACCAGAACTAGAGCTGAGGTCAATGTTGTCTTGAGCTTCTGAAAGCTCACCTCACACTCGTCGAACCATCGGAACAGGGCATTCTTCTGAGTCAATCTAGTCAATGGAGCTGCAATAGAAGAGAACCTCTCCACAAATCGGCGATAATAACCTGCTAGGCCCAAAAAGCTCCTGATCTCTGTAGCTGAAGTAGGATGCGGCCAACTCTGAACTGCCTCAATCTTCTGAGGATCAACCTTGATACCCTATCCGGATACCACATGCCCCAAGAATTCCACGGAATCCAACCAGAACTCACACTTGGAGAACTTAGCATATAGCTTTTGTTCTCTCAAAGTCTGGAGCACAACTCTTAAATGATGCTCGTGCTGATCCAGGCTACGTGAGTAAATCAAGATGTCATCAATAAAGACAATGATGAAATAATCAATATACGGCCTGAACACCATGTTCATCAAGTCCATAAATGATGCTGGGGCATTAGTCAAGCCAAAGGACATCACCCGGAACTCATAATGGCCATATCTCGTATGAAAAGCAGTCTTCGGGACATTCGAGGCCCGAATCTTAAGCTAATGATATCCGGATCTCAAATCAATCTTAGAAAACACCCGAGCACCATGCAACTAGTCAAACAAATCATCTATGCGAGGCATTGGATACTTGTTCTTAATAGTGACCTTGTTCAACTGGCGGTAATCAATACACATCCGAATAGACCCATCCTTCTTCTTCACGAATAGAACTGGAGCACCCCACGGCGATACACTCGGTCTAATGAACCCCTTAGCCAACAACTTCTCAAGCTTCTCCTTCAGTTCCTTCAATTCTTTTGGAGCCATACGGTATGGGGGAATGGAAATAGGCTGACTGCCCGGAGCTACATCAATGCAGAAATCAATATCATGATCCGGAGGCATGCCCGGGAGGTCTGAAGGAAATACATCAGCAAACACTCGAACAACTGGCACTGAATCAATCATCGGAGACTCGACGGTGGTGTCCCGCACATAAGTAAGATACGCCAGGAAACCCTTCTCGACCATATGTCGAGCCTTCAAAAAGGAAATAACTCGGCTGGCTGCACTAACTGAGGAACCTCTCCACTCCAGCCTAGGCGACTCGGGCATGGCCAAAGTGAATGTCTTGACATGGAAATCTAGCATGGCATGATAGGGGGATAGCCAATCCATGTCTAGAATAACCTCAAAATCAACCATGTCTCGGGTCTCGAACCCACAGAAGGTGATCACACAAGACCGATAGATCCGGTCTACCACCACATAGTCGACCACGGGAGTGGACACATATATAGGAGAACCCAAGGACTCTCGAGGAACATCCAAGAAATAAGCAAATAAGGCT
Source organism: Nicotiana knightiana (assembly GCA_005239525.1). Lineage (NCBI taxonomy): Eukaryota > Viridiplantae > Streptophyta > Magnoliopsida > Solanales > Solanaceae > Nicotiana > Nicotiana knightiana. The sequence goes on along the minus strand of ML422049.1, from coordinate 5,575 downwards.
GACACATATGAATAAGTGAATCCTGGATCAAATAGCACTGATGCCTCTCTATCACATATTGAAATAGTAGATGTGATCACGACGTCGGAGGCCACTGCATCTGCTCGGGCTGGAATAGCATAGAATCTGGTTGGGGCACCTGTAGACTGACCTCCACTGGACTGAATAGGAACTGACTAAGCTCCCCCTGCATGGCCTCCACCTCTAGGACGACCTCCACTAGCCTGCACTCCACCTCTGGGTGGACGAATCGCCGGTGCTGAGTATGTAGGTTGGTAACTTTGTTGAACGGCCTTGCCCCGAAGCCTGGGACAAGTCCTCCTCATATGGCCTGAGTCCCCACACTCTTAACATCTCACCGGTGGCATGGCCTGCTGCCTTGAAGAAGAACCCTAGATAGCTGGGGGACGGTGAGAACCCTCTGGCATGGCACCAAGGTAAGGACTAAAAGACCCCTGATGACCGGAATACCTCGGAGGAACCCTGAATGGCTAATGGGCGGCAAGAACTCTCCGGCATGGCGCTAAAATAAGGCCTCACTGGAGCACCACGGGGAGCTGGTGGAGGAACTGAATATGGAGGCCTGCTAGGCTGGCCTCTACCGAACTGACCTCTATCCTTGGCTGGGGCACCTTTGAAATCTCCAGAAAATCTAGTTCTCTTATCCTTCTGACCCTGCTCTCTGCCCCTCGATTGATAACCCTCAATCCGACGAGCTATCTCGACCAAAAGCTTATAGGGAGTCCCCATCTCCACCTCTCGGGCCATGTTGGCCCTAATACCTGAGTGCAGCCCAGCTATAAATCTCTGCACTCTCTCAGCATCAGTAGGAAGTATCATAAGGGCATGAGGAGACAACTCAAAAAACTTGGCCTCCTAGTCTGTCACTGACATCTGTCCCTGCTCCAGCTGCTCAAACCGATACCGCAGCTCTTCCCTCTCGAAGGGTGGAATATAACTATCCAGGAATAACTGAGTGAACTGCTCCTAAGAGATAGGAGGGGAACCTGCTGGTCTACCAAGTATGTAGGACAGCCACCATCTGCGGGCCCTGCCCTCAAGCTGAAAAGTAGTGAAGTCAACTCCATGGCTAGAATCCTCATGTTGTGCAGTATGTCCCTTTACCTGTCAATGAAATACCTGGGCATCCTCGCCTCGCTCACCCCCGAAAACTGAAGGGTGAGATCGAGTCCACCTATCCAATAACTTCTAAGGATCGTCGTCCGTAGCTGGTTTGGGCTCAAGTGCTGCTGCTACAGGATGGACCTCACCAACGGGCAGTGTACCCGGGGTATGGTGTAATGCTGCTGCCTAGCCTACAGCCTGGGCGGTAGGGGCCTGGGTTCCCCCTCCCGCCTGAGATGTAGCAGGATCCGCTGGAAATAAGCCAGCCTGGGACATGGTTTCCATAAACCGCATCATACGGCCCATGACCTCCTAGAAGCCTCCCGTCCTCATAAAGTTCACTGGAGAATGATCTGTTGGGGGCACGTCGTCCTGCTCCTCTATAGTAGGATCCTCTGGTGGTGGTGCAACTGGAATAGCCCTGGGACTCCCTCGCCCCTACCTCGGACCAGTGCCCTCCCCCAGCCTCTGTCATGGCCTCGAACAATGGGGGTAGAGACCCCTTCCGGATCTGGAACATCGGATGCGCGCGTCCTCACCATCTGTGAGAGAATAGAAGAATTATTTTTAGTAAACCATCGACTGCACCGATCCACAAGACTACTAGGTTTGCCCGTGACTCGTGAGACCTACGTGAACCTAGAGCACTAATACCATATTGTCATGACCCAAAATCCTAACTCATGTCGTGATGGCGCCCAGCACCGGGGCTAGCAAGCCAACACTCAGATTACTAAGGATTTTCCCATATTTGATTAAACATCCCAACACGTGCCAAGTTTTAAAGTTCAAAAAATTAATTGAAATAGATAATTAGCCAATTTAACCAAAAGCAATCATAAAGAGGCATGAGCCAATATATATATACAGACCCGTAAACCATAATATCTACCACGTGTGTGCCAGGAACTAGTGTCACAAGTCCTACAGGCTGACTAGTAGAATATACAAAAATTAGAACAACTGTTCTACTGTCTGAAAGAAGTAGATAGAAATAAAAAAAGAAAACTCCAAAGTGTTGCTAAAAAACGCCAAGGGAAGGAGCTCACCGTGAAGTCGAGTATAGAATATACCCTCAAGAACGAACTCTGATCTGATAACCAGATGCACCTGCCTCAGAACTTGTACAATTAAGTACAGAACCGTAGCATGAGTACATAAACAAATATGTATCCAGTGAGTATCCCGTCTAATCTCGAAGAAGTAGTGACGAGAGGTAGACGTGATACTTACTAGGGTCAAAATTAAATAATATAATCAAATGAAACTTGGCAGGAACAACCATCGTAGAAATCACAAAGACATGAGATATCAAGTGTAAATTTGCAATTATCTTCACATGTCAAATAATACTAACATATAATGTACTAAATTTCTCTTTTCACATGGAACAGCTTACATAATAACAACCAACTTCCAGTCAAATATATAGCACATAGTATGTCGAAGCGTACGACCGAAGCATCGCAAAATAAATGTGCACTGCCGAGGGTCGAACGGCTCGAACCATAGATGCATCTATTACCCCGCTCACGAATCGATCGTGCGACACAGTTTACATAATGATAAGGCTACCCTACTCATGAATCATACATGCGACGCGGGTGCTCATATACATACATAGAATTATTAGAAATTCAGGCATTTAACAGAGATTATACTTGGAGACAAGAACTTAAAACATGAAATTTAGAACATAGCTTCCTAATATTGTCATGCCAATTCAAGGATAATAAGAAACTCAAAATAAATTTTGGGATACATGAAAGACACATAAAAGCATGCTCGTGAGTCCTAAGATTACCCAACATAACATAATAGTAGCTACGCACGGAATCTCGTCACTTCATGCGTGCGTAGCCCCCGTAAATAAGGACAATTTCAATCATTTATAATCACCTATGGGGACAATTCCCTCTTACAAGGTTAGAAGGGAGACTCACCTCGTGTCGGGCCTACTCTCCGGGTCAAGAATGCGCCCATAACTCCGAACTTGCCACCCAAGGGCTCGAAACTAGCCAAATATTACATAAATATATCAAATTATACTCAAAAGTATGGAATTCTCCTATTTACTTAGTCATTTCATCCTACTTGAAGAATTCCCAGAATTCATCCTCGGGCCCGCATGCTCAGATTTCAGAAATTTTTGAAGGAATCACTTACCCATAACCTAAGGATCGTTAATATGTGACTTTTTGTATGATTCATAGCTAATTAACGGGTAATTCCCTAAATTTTCATAAAGCCCTATGTTACTACTTTAATCCCTAATTTTCACTAATTAGGTAGTTAATTTAACTAGGAATTCATGCATTAAACTAACATTAGGGTAGAATTCACTTACCTTTCAGTAGTTAGGTCATGGGTCTCTTTTCCATGCTCTCAAGGTCTCTAATGGTGGGAAGAAATGGAGAAAAATGAAGAATTCCCGTGTTTTAAAGAACTCACTGCCTTCAGTGGTTCCGCACCTGTGGTCTCGCACCTGCCAGTAAAGGCTCGCACCTCCGAAATGGAACAATGGGCATGGGCTCGCTCCTGCGGAATGGAGTCCGCACCTGCGGGAAAAGGCCCGCACATGCGAGAAGAGGGAAGCCCACCTGGGGGTCGCACCTACGACTGGGCAACTGCACCGGCGGTCACACCAGAACAGGTGCACCAGCAATTGCTTCAGCTGGTTTTTAGCGTCGTATGGTACCCAAGAGGCACCTGGGCCCACCCGAGCCTCGTCCAAGTATACCAACAAGTCCCAAATCATAATAAGGACTCGCTCGAGCCTTTGGAACATTCAAAATAACGCTAAAACTCAAAATCACACCTCAAAACCCCTAAAGATCAAACATAAGAACTTAAAGGTCTTGAATTCACTAATGATGCGCCGAACCGACCTATACTACTTGGAATGACACCAAATTTTGCAAGCAAGTCATAAATGGTATAACAGGACTATTCTCGATCTCGGAATTCCGTTCGGACCTCGATAACATAAAAACACGTTCCAAATCAAATTGCAAACTTAAGGAAACTCTTATTTCGATATTGGCCGCTGAAACACTTTCGGATCATCCAAAACCAATTCCGAACATACGCCCAAGTCTGAAATCATCATACGAAAGTTCGGGAACTGTCGAAACTCGATTCCGAGGTCATTTACTCAAAATGTTGACCGAAGTCAAACTTGGCCAAAGAGGCCAACCTTAAGGAACTAAGTGTTCCTACACTACTCTAAACACTTGTGAATCCCGAACCACCCGTCCCCGCAAGTCATAAATCATAATAAGCCACTACCGAAAGTTTCGTTTAGTGGAACGGGGTCCGATAATGCAAAACGACCGGTCGGATCGTTACAGGTTTAGAGCCCCAAGGGCTCAGGTGATTTTCGAATATGTTTGGGTTGTGTGGCGCTCGTTCTTTCTTATGCTTCGACGTCGTTTCTTCAAGTATAAATGACTTCATATTGATCAAATGAGCTCTGATTTCTGTTTTGAATGAAGTATTAGATATGTATCATAATTACGGACCCGTAGCAAAAGGAATCATCGAATTTGGACATCGTATAAGGGTTTTATTGTCATTTTACTAAGGTTGCCAGATTTGTCTGGTTAATTACGAAATTGTCACTGACAACGTATTAAAAATCTGCACTATTTACAATTATTAAAACCTACATATCTCCTTCATTATAAGGTCAAATTGAGTGATTCAAAAGCCTAACTTGACTAGAATTTCACAAGGAATACATTGGAGATATAAAAATCAAGTTTCGGGATCATTTTTTCATGAGAAACGAGGCAGAATAGCTGACAGAAAAATATATATTAAACGGGCAGACTTCTTCTTCTTCAAATTTTCGAACACTACAGCCCTAGGAACAAAATTTTCACCGAATATCATCCCCAAGTCATAGGTAATCAATTCTAAACTTTACTCTTTCAATTACTCATTGTTTTTCATCATTTTTAAATCAAAACTAAGAATTTTTCATGGTAAAAATTGAGGGTATGGGTAGAATTAGCGAATTTTGTAAAAATCGAATCTTTACCTCGAATTGAGGTCAGATTTCAAGTTAGAGCAAGATTCTAGAGGAAAAGAAGTAATTGAGCAGTGAGTGTCCTACGAAATTGAGGTAAGTGTTTGGTCTAACTTTGACTTGAGGGAATAGGAATCCCCACTTGTTTGCTATGTGAAATGTATGTGTGTGGTGTATAGGTGAGGTAACGAGTATCTATGCACCACCAAATTGCATGTTAAGCATGGTCCCTTCCCCGCTTCAAACTTAATTCATTCTTGTCTTAAATTCTCTATGTTCATTATTGTTTCTATGACTTCTTGACCTTGTTATTTGTTTCTAAATATTGTGATGGTTATTTTGGAAAGAGTATTGGTTGTTTAGCTGGTTTCCCTTGTGGTACCAAACGGTTGAGCGGTTTAGCATTGTTTTCACCAGGTA
>ML422047.1:46402-111824 GCA_005239525.1 Nicotiana knightiana | reverse complement strand
AAGAGGGGGGGGGGGGGGGGGGAGTGTACTTATAGTTTTTCAAAGGGCTAGATCAGTATTTACTAAAAGTGTTATTTTTTTAAAAAATTACCCAAAAAACGGCTCTTGCAAAATATCCGTTGGGCAACGGCCAAATTTGAAGCTGACCGTTGACAACGGTCAAATGTCTTTAAAAAAAATTCAGAAAATAGTCGTTGAAGCGGTCCGGTTAACTGTTCAACAGTGTTTTTTATTGATCGGGTTTGACCGGTCCGGTTAACCAGAATTTTTTTTATACGGACCAACCCGTCTAACCTAGCCCACCTGGCCCCCTAACTACCGTTCCGGGCCGGGCCGGGTTACTACCGGTCTGGTCCGGTCCGAAAATGGGTCAACCCGGCCCGTTAAACATGTATAATTTAACGTCACGACACGACATCATCACTTTCACCACTATTCCTTCTACTTTGAGGATATGAATTGCGCCTCTAATTTTGCATCAATTTTTCTGTCACGTTCCTGGGGCGGTGGTGTGAAAATAAAGGAACCAAGCAATAGATATCGCATCTTGCACTTCTTGGCCTTTAAGTGAAGGGTGTCATTTTATCTCATTGGCATCACAAATTCTAGAATATATGCACTTTGTTCCTCATCCATTGACTCCTCCATATACTCGAACGGATCAATTCTCGTGTTACTAACCAAGCACAACGTTGAAAAGTGTTTAGATCGAATAATTGAAATTCCTCTTTCTGCTCCACAAGCTGGGCAGTATCCACAACAATTGGTTGTAGGGAATCATCATACGCCTCAATATTTTTATTCAATTTAGCCTACAAGTCATGGATATTTGAGCCAAATTGGTTTATCTCTTGTCTGAGCTCAATTATTCCTTCTATCAATTATTTTGTCATATTGAAAGACCATTACGAAGAAACTCATGAGATTTTATCAGTTGAGTTTGTTCCTCTAGCCAAGAATGGCTCACTATATTTGTTTCTTCAAAATTATCTTCTGCTGGGAACTTGCTCTCTTTAGCCACTTCGTCTGCCACGTCCTTCATTCTCATGATTGCTGCACTAATTCTTTGTATAGCCATTTGATTTTCATCTTGTTTCTCGGCTACTTGCCTCATCATGTCCATAATACGGGTAACACGTTCTACATCATCCACTTAATTGCTCCTATCAAACTGATAAATATTGTTAGAAATATCATAATAAGGGCCCATAGAAGGGTAAAAAGAATTAGGACAACTGTTCCAATGGCCACCTTGACAACCACACATATTACAAAAATTCTACTCATAAGATTGAGATTCACAATTTGCTACAAGTGTGGTCCTTCATAATATGGACAGGGATCATGAAAATAAGAATAAGTAATATTCGACCAATTCTCATTCCAAGATGCCATGTTAAAAAAATATAATACGAACTACATTAAACTAAAATTAAAAACTTGAATAGGAAAAAAGTAAAAGTCTAATCTAGTAAAACACCCAATTTTAAAATGCCCGGCAACTGTGCTAAAAACTTGTTGCTTCTAAACGCACACATAAGTATACGTGGTCGTACAAGCAAGATAGGATTGTAAGTCCAGATATCATACCCACAGAGACTTGTGGTTAACTATTTACTAAATTAAACTATGACAATCAACCAATTCAAGCAATTTTCCAAAAAAATATTAACTATAACTAATCTAGAGTCGAAAACTAAGAAATTACAGAAAACAAATGGCAATATTAGAGACGAATTCAATGAGAGACGATATTCTAGAGCTATGTGTTAGCTAACGATCCCGTTGATTTTTTCACTTAAATTGTCTAATCAATTTATCTGACTTATTGATTGACAGGGTTAATATTGCTTGTAGCCTTCTCCCGAAGTACTACTCGCCTATTCATCTAACCTAACTCCTATATTCCTATGAAATTAAGATTAACAAGAACACATTAAAGATTCGTGTATAATAGCCAAGCATGCGATTAGGTGTATTCCTATCCTAACCGCAAATCCATTTTCGAAGCTCGAGTTCAAGATCTTGCCCTATTTAATCTTATATGCAATCTAAAATTCTCATTCCCGAGTTCAATTGGTGACCAAGAAATCAAATAATTAAGCGCGTGATTGAATAAATAAATCAACATGATAAAATAATAAGAACATTTCAAGTTTCAAACTACAACGTTCATGTAGCACCCAAAACTCAAGAACTAACAAACCATGAAATTAAAGCAAGAGAAGAGAAGAAAAACTAGTTAAATGTCTCCTCCAAGCGTGGTCCATGTCCCCCTCACATGAATCCTTCCAAGTATGTTCGGTCCCACTCAAAAATAGGTTTAGAACCCCTTTTATACATGTTGGGGACGTGTAGGGTTGAAATCACCAAGACCTAGCCAAATTAGGAAAAAATCCGCCATTTGGCGCGCGTTTCGCGTCTGGCGCGGAGCTGGACAATAAAATTTTTGGTCTTCTGTAATTGGTGTTTTGGTTGGTGCATGGTGCCAACCTGGATACCAAACTTACACTTCCTCCAAATTCTTCCATTTTTACTTTAATTCGCATGTTAACTTTCCAAATCACGTCCAATTGACTCATACACATATAAATAACAAAAACTTAGCTCAATTAATTGAAATTACACATTAGAACAACAAAAAATAGATCAAAATGTGAGGCTATTCATATACAAAAATACATGTTTTTGAAAAAACATCAAGTAGTTCTTTTGGCAACTAAAAGTCAAGTGATCTAACAGAAAATGTTAGAGAGAAAAAACCATTAAAAACTAAAATTTGAGTAAGTACATAATCGCGGTATAACTGCCCTAGTTAGGATACTTGTTTGACTAAGATCCGTACTTTAATTGTGTGTGTAATTATCAAAGCTGTTTTTTTTTTTTGTCAGGAAAGATAAAGACTTATATTTAGTAAAAAGACTATTACACGGATACATTGGTAGTAAGCCTACTATTTGCTACAGCTACATAGTTGCTACATAAACTTAAAGAGAAATCTCTAAGGAGATCCTGGCTAAGGGGGTCCATAGAAGGACTAACAGTAGACAATGCTTGTGGTGGATTTACAGGTGATGAGTGAGTAGTGTGATCAAAAGAACAAGCCCTGACAAAATGAGTTGTAGTTACTCCATGTAAGTCTACTTGATATTGATACGCTCAAATTACACTTTAATATAGTGTAAAGCGATCGAAGTCAAATATAATAACCCAACAAGGTTGGGGTCGAATCCCACAGGGAATAGGCGTGAAAAGGTTATTTTGATAGTGTGATTCTTAACTCAAATCATATCTCTATTCCGTTAATGTAACAGGGATATGGGGATTGATTGTGTAACAATCCAATTATATTAATAAAAAAGATGATTAATTAAAGTTGTAATTAATATGATTAACTAAACCAAGGTTGTGTCCCCTTCAATGAAGTGTAATGCTAACAGGTATTAATATAATATATTTCTAGTGGAAGGTCCTTTAGATATGCAAATGATTTCTAAATCACCACCCAATATTTTCCAATAGCTGGGTAGTATTTCCTCTTTATGATTTTCCCAAATATAAAAGAGTTGCAATGAAGAGTAATCACTTAATGCCAAATAAAACTCACTTATTCCTAAGCGATTCTATTAAACAAGGTTTAAATCCTTGAGTCTTTGATATTTACTCTTACCTATTCTAACCCACTTTTCCAAGAGAAGAAAGAATTTATGGCACTTGTTAATATTTGCAACCACTAACAATAAATGAAGAATGAAGAGCAAACAAATATCAACCAACCATTATATATATATTCAATGTTAAATACCCAAAAATATAACACCCATTTAAGGTCCACAACCTTAGTATTTAAGGCTAGCTACGCATACTTAATGACAAAATGAAAATAGTATTTAATGCCATGAATGCTTACAAAACTCAAGAATCTCTACTTCAAAGCTTCCAAAAGAGAGGAATATTCCAAGATGGGAATGTAGCTCTAAAACCAGACAAGCATGACCCAAAAAATCCAAATTAATCAATTTATAGTGGGCCAAAAATCGGGGTCAAAATTGGACAAAAATACCCTTTCTGGTCAGCTCTGCGACCGTATTCCTGTCACAGAAATGGTATGCGGTTTGCATTATTCGCAGGGTTATCGCACATGTAAAACCCTAGCTTCCAGCTTCCTATAGCATTGTTTGATCTGCGGTCCGCATTGTTGATATGCGACCGCAGAGTTGCATCGCATTCTCGAAGTGGGCTTCAGGTACTGGAGGTTTTGCGGTCAACTATGCGGCTCGCAGATGAGTTATGCGATCGCATAGTCGATCGCATTTTTGCTCTTGAAATTCATCAATCTTTCTGTTGACGTTTGCGATCCATATGGGCCATTTGTGATCCGCAGAGCAGGTCTGCAGTCCTTCCCTGTGACTTCGGTGATCCCATTTTGCTCTTTTCCTTATATTTTTAGCTTTTTGTTCTCTTTTGCATGTTCTTGAGTGTTTAAGCCTCATGCACTGCAAAACATCAAAATTCCATAAATATAAAAAGCAAAAGCTCTTGAAAACAAGCTATAATTTAAGCAATTTGACATTAAATGTGCCAAATTCTCTGGCACATCAACACCCCCAACTTAAACTCTTGCTTGTCCTCAAGCAACAAAAACTACTCTATCCTAACCTAATCTCCAAATACTAGACTGAAAACATTAATGACCAAGGATAGTATTAAGTGTCAGTCCCACAAGCATGCATTTTCATTTATTTACCCTTCATGAACAATCACTGCTATTTACAAGGAACTAATCAACTAGTGAACTTTGAGCCTCGACCAATTTGACAAATTGTTACTCTCAGCTAAGTGACTTGCATCCGACTTTAAGAACTCAACTACTGTCAAACTTCACAGTTCATATGCCCTTACCAGAAAGAAATAAGGTCCCAACTCACAATATTTACAATGACAACAACAAGGGACATATTTACCAAAACACTCACACTCACAAAGAATTTCAAATGTTACAACACATCATACCATAGGCTTGCCCTTATTTTAATTCGTTGCTTCTTCAAGAACATTCGGTTGGAGATCCCATAAGGACTTTTTGGATTGTAATGTAGGCTTAGGGAAAGATTGGATAATCAATTGGGTAAGTGACTACGCCCTCCTTGAACACTACTCACATTTTCCTTTCTCGTTGCACTTTGTTTCTTTTTCACTCCACATAGCCTCCTTTGCATTTAGTTACCCACGTAGAACTACTTGAATTACCTCACTAAATCTATTCAAAGCTCCCATATTTATTTACAGACATTTCTCTTTTTCTTTTATTTTTCTCTTTATATATATATATATATTTTTTTTTTTTTGAAGCTTGAATAATTTTCAAATGAATCTTTTGAGGTGTAAATTCTACGCTCATTTCATAACCCTACCAATCTCCACTTTGACACCAAATCCCTAATTTAGGCTTTTTGCCTCACTCTCAACATTAAAGGAGGGACTGGTTCAAAAGAGGGAATTCTTTTACAAAAGGGAAAGGTTTGTAATGAGGTGACCAAAGAAAGGGTTCAAGGCTCAATTGGGGTAACTAGTGATAATATCTATACAATGGTGGCTCGAAAGGCTAGCGGGGTTCCAAATAACATAAAGAATGCCTAAGGTCATTTCTCCAACCAAACATAATTGTCATCAGCATTGAAAAACCAACCGGGCAAGTTCTAGATGACGGAAGTGAACACAAGAATTATTGATGCAAAATCTAACACACATGGCACATGATTGTTTGGCTCAACATAGTTTTAGATAAAGAGTCAAGGCTTGACAACTTGCAGCTTTCATCATATTTACATGTATAATTCTAAGTACACATAGCGTCAAAAAACTAGCCTCAAGTTCACACAGTTGATTTCTTTTCAACACAAAAAGATATCTTTTTTTTTATAAAGGAAGGGTGTAGATTATTTACAAACACACATGCTTGAGACTAAACACTTACACCAAAACCGGTCAATACATTTCGTCCTAGTTCCATGGTTCTACTATTACACACTTGGAAAAGAACCCGGCAAAGAAAAACCAAGGGGAATTCATTGTTAACAGCTGAGGGAGATCCTACATAAACTAACTACTTGTTTTTTTTTTATAAACTATGAACAAGAGTTAAAGGTAATGAGATACTCTAATATCACAAAAAGGGTATGTACACTGTTTTCTCGACAACTTGGAGATCAATCATAACAACTTAACAGCATGCATTGTCCAATATAGCATCATGCATTGTCCCTAATGCATAACAGCATAGTTTGATGATTATCCAAGTTTTCACAAAAGATACTCCTATACAGCTACCTTGCCACCACCCCCAACTTAACAGCATGCATTGTCCCTAATGCATAAGAAATGTAAAACAGAGTAAGGGGCTCCCTGGGGCACGCTAAGTGCTACGGGAATCAGTGGTCTGCTGGGTGGCAAAGGGGTCAACGACCACCAATGGAACAGGATCAGCTCAGGTCGTAGCAGGGGGAATGATGTCTACTGGGGGTGGAGGAGTTGTTGAGGACTCAGCTGGAGGGGTGGTTGCTGTGATAGGTGGGGTGTCCTCATGTCCCACAGCTGAAACTGGAGCCTGAGAGCTACTGGCTTCGTCTGCTGAAGGCTGAGTGACTGATGTTGTAACCGGGGGCGGCTCTGTCAACCAGATATCGCGCTATCGCAATCTGAATCTGCTCATCCTCTACCTGCTCTGCAGCTGTGGTGACTGCAATCCCCTTACCCTTCTCCTGAGGGCCTTCCTTATCATTTGACCCGAAATCAATATCCTCTTCGTCAGTCTCCTCATCCTCGGACGCTGAAGAATGTCCAGAATCCTCCCCAGAAGGTACATCAACTGGTGCAGGGGGAGATGGAGGCTGAGAGACTCTCACAGTCGGGGCTACCTGGGCTGTCATCAGAGTAGAGAAGTCGAAGCCAGTCTAGTGGCAGCAATGTCTGCTCCCTGCTCACCTTCCTTGGGCAGGAAGGAAGATAAATCAAACTCCAAATTTTGCATCTTGTGGAGCTCAGTCTTCAAATTAGATACGTCAGTACGAAGCGCTGGTAGGTCCCCAACCTCACCCCGCTTTATCTTCTCAATCCTGGCCTCAAGTCCCTTTCGGCGACCCTCGTAAGATACATGTTGCTCCTGTAGAGCAGTCACTGAAGACCGAATGGGGGTTAGGGCCTGCCGAATAAGTGTGGGAAGGTCTCTCAGGGGCTTGTCTACCTTAGCATTTGTGTGCTGAGCTAGGAGACCAAGCTGTGAAAGAACTGGCGATGGAACAGCAGATGGAGCACTGGCCCGAGGGTTAGGCTGAGGAGCAGCAGTGGATGTCTCTGCCATCTAAGGTGCTATGGGAGTCTGAGAGTCGGAGGGCTCTGCCTCAGCAGACATCTGAATCTGAATCTCTGGGGGGTAGCAGCTTGCTTTGGCGCCGCATCACTAATGCGTGTGATGTCGATGTCCTTCTCAGCTTGACCTTTCTTGTCGGAGGTAGGCAATAAAGTAACACGAGCCGTCCTACATAGGGCAGTGATCAAGAAGGGGAAAGGCAATGACGTTTGTTTCTGCCAGGTCCGGACTCCTATTTCCAGGAAGATGATGTCGCTCACATCAATTGTAATCCATGTCATCATGCAAGCAATGAGAATGGCTTTCTCAATGCTTATCTCGATTTCATTTCTGGTAGCGACCAAATGTGAAGTGATGAAGCTGAGCCAAAATCTCCCTTCTCCCGTAAGATCCTCCTTGTAGATTTTATACTTGGGGTAAATCCAGGTTGGGGTCCCTCGGGCAATCACAGATGCAACCCAAGCACGTTCTCCATCTTTGTTGGCCAATTTAGCATCATACCGGCCGTTCTCGGGCGACCTGTTGAAATGTAATGAGCCTGGATGGCTTCCGGGTGGCATAGTACATCCTTTCCCCAAACCAGAACTTGCTCAGTGAATATCTTGTTGCATTTGTGGTGAGCATTCCTAGAGGCCCCGTAGGAGGCATAGAACTCCCTCACCATTTTTTATTATACTCCCCAGGTATCTCAGTGAAGCATTCCCACTTTCTAGCCTTGATGTTCGCTAGAATGTGGGGATATCGCTCTTGGAGGCCGTTGAGACTCAAATGCTTCTCTGCTAGAATCTTCCGCTTGTCAAGACTCGTTTTGTACAGTTCTTTGGATTTAGGGAGTGGGAACTGGCGCTGGTAATCATCATTTTGCTTCCTCCTTACCTCAGCCACTAGGTCAACCTCCGGCTCAGTGTCCCCCTCATCAGACTGGGAGGAACTTTCAACAACAGCTTGTGGAGGTGCTTGACGTGCTCGTTTGGTCGGAGGTGCTTGCCGGCTCGAGGAGGTCCTCTTAGCAGCTGAAGCTATAGCTTTGCGAGTCATGACTGCACAGAGAAAATACGTGTAAGCGAAGGGGAGGATATAATAAAATACTAATAAAATAATAGATAAAAATAAAATAATAAAAAAAAGAATAATGAAAAGAATAGCAGCTATGCGACGGGGTATGCGATCGCATAACCACTATGCGGACCGCAGACTCATCGCAGAGTTGTGGATTGCTTGATAGAGCTAAAAATGCGATGACATATGCGATCACATATCCATTATGCGGTTCGGAGAGTCATCGCAAAATCACTTGTATACAAGATGGGATGCCACTATGCGATCGCATAATCCACCGCAGAGGTGAATCTGCGATCGCAGAATCGTCGCAAAAGAGGGGTTGTACTAGGAGGCACACTGTGTAGGTCTGCGACGCATCTGCGGTCCACAGACCAACTATCCGATCGCAGATGCGTCACATTTTTGGTTCTTCCTCACTAGACCTACGGCTCAATCTGCGACAGAAATGCGGTCCGCATAATCAAAATGCGGACCATAGAACTCATCATTTTCAAAGCTCGGAGCCCTAACAATGGCGGTTTTCGTGACCCTACTCACCAAGCCTTGTTTTCAGTTGAAATTACCATTTACCCTTCCCCTTTACGATCCTACTTAGTCCCAGAGGTAAAAATGAAAAGAAGAAAAACAAAAATGCAAAATTTAACCCGAAAACAGGGTTGAATCTTGAATGAATAATTTAGATGAGGGAAGGAAACATACCAGATGAGAGAGAAATGCACTTGAAGGTTTGTACAACTACAAAGCTTGAATCTTGAACCACGATTGTAACCCAGAAGTTGCGAATTTCGTCGACCGTTACACTATCCTCTTCCTTTGTTTTTTCTCTCACTTTTTTTTTTGTTGTTGTTGTTTTTGTTGTTTGTTTGTGAGTTAAATGAGAAGATGCGGTGAGTAAGGTAAGTGGATATGCGAAAAGGTTAGAATACATACCTAGGGAGTCTGTGATGAATAAGTGACCACATAACGTGGTATGCGATCGCATATCTGTTATGCGGCACCGTATTGATGAAGCTTAGAACACTCCACAATGCGGTGAACTATGCGATCCCGAAGACAGAATGCGGTTCACATAGTGCACCATCTTACCGCATTTTGCCAACTCAAATTTGCCAAGCACACTGTCTTCGTCTGCGACAGCAATGCAAGCCGCATAGAGGAAATGCGATCGCATATGCGTCGCAGACTTGCCAAATTTTTCTGCTTCGCTTTTGCCAAATTTAAATCCACCTGCACTCTCATACACCCGTTAAGTTTCTCAAAGTACCTTATTTATTCAAAAACAAAAATGAAAAAAGAGTGTTACCACACATGGGTTGCCTCCCATGAAGCGCTTGATTTAACGCCGCGACACGACGAAGTTGGTGTTCTCTTGAAGTCATTCATCAGTGGGACAAGGAACATCCTTAAGAGCCAACTGCTCTACAACATGCCTCTCGCCATTTGTGCCCAAATAGTGTTTGATGTGTTGGCCATTGACTTTGAACATCTGAAGTCCGTCCGAAGTTGCTAGTTCCACAACGCCAAAAGGAGAGACATTTACCACTTTGAAAGGACCGGACCATTTTGATTTGAGCTTGCCCGGAAAAAGTTTGAGTCTTGAGTTGAAAAGCAACACCAAGTCCCCGGACCTGAACTCCCTTTTCAAAATCTTCTTGTCATGGACAAATTTCATTCTTTCCTTATACACAGCTGCACTTTCATAAGCATGGAAACAGAATTCCTCCATTTCGTTGAGTTGAGTTAGCCTCAAGTTTGCAGCTTCAGTCCAGTCCAAGTTCAACTTCTTCAGAGCCCACATGGCCTTGTGCTCCAGTTCCACAGGTAGATGACAAGCCTTACCGAACACTAACTGGTAGGGAGAAGTACCAATGGGAGTTTTGTACGCCGTGCGGTGTGCCCACAATGCGTCATCCAGCTTCCTTGACCAGTCGGTCCTGTTTGTATTCACGGTTTTGCTAAAATGTTCTTGATTTCCCGATTGGAGACTTCTACCTGGCCACTTTATTGGGGATGATAAGGAGTGGCTACCTTGTGCTTGACACCGTATTTGTCTAGCAGCCCAGTGAAAACCTTATTGCAAAAATGAGAACCACCATCACTAAGAATGGCTCTAGGAGTGCCAAACCTCGTGAATATGTTCTTCTTTAAGAACGCAGTTACACTTCTTGCCTCATTGTTTGGCAAGGCAATAACTTCCACCCATTTGGAGAAGTAGTCCACAGCTACTAGAATATACTTCATACCATAGGAACTCACAAAAGGCCCCATAAAGTCAATGCCCCAAACATAAAAAATTTCAACCTCCATCACAAAGTTCATAGGTATTTCATGTCTCTTGGAGATTGATCCCTATCTCTGGCATTGGTCACAGGATTTGACCATTTGGTTGGCATCATGATAGAGGGACGGCCAATAATAACCACATTCAAGCACTTTTGCTGCCGTCCGATTACCTCCGTGATGACCACCCACCGGTGAGTCGTGGCATGCTTTCAGAATTTGCATCACTTCTTCCTCCGAAACACACCTTCTAATAATGTTGTCCGCACAGATACAAAAAAAGAATGGCTCCTCCCAATAATATTGCCGACACTCTTTTAAGAACTTCTTCTTTTGGTATGCTTCGAAATCATCTGGGATTAGTTCACTAACCAAGTAATTGGCAATGTCGGCGTACCAAAGAGTGGTTGAAGAAGAAAATGCCAAGATATGCTCATCGGGAAAGGCATCATTGATATCAAGATCATCCTTTGGTCGCCCGTCTTCTTCAAGTCTAGAGATATGGTTCGCCGCTTGGTTCTCGGTGCCCTTTCGGTCCTTGACTTCAAAATAAAATTCTTGTAACAAGAGGACCCATCGGATTAGTCTTGGCTTGGCATCTTTCTTTGCCATGAGGTATTGAAGAGCGGCATGATCGGTGTAGACCACCACCTTAGATCCCAACAAATAAGCTCGGAACTTCTCAAAAGCATACACAATAGCAAGAAGCTCTTGCTCCGTCACTATATAGTTCATTTGTGCACCATTGAGTGTCTTGCTTGCATAATAAACCGGATGAAGAACTTTGTTGTGTCGTTGTCCCAAAACTGCTCCAATTGCTACACCGCTGGCGTCACACATGAGCTCGAATGGAAGAGACCAATCCGGTGTGACAATAATAGGTGTCGTGGTGAGATTATCCTTGAGCTCCTCGAACGCCTTGAGACACTTCTCATCGAACAAAAACTTGGCATCTTTCTTAAGGAGCTTGCACATAGGATTTGCAATTTTTGAAAAGTCCTTGATAAAACGCCGATAGAATCTGGCATGCCCAAGAAAGCTTCGAATACCCTTTACCTATGTTGGTGGAGGGAGCTTAGAAATGATCTCAATTTTTGCCCGATCAACTTCAATGCCATTTTCTGAGATTTTATGCCCCAAGACAATGCCCTCGTCCACCATGAAGTGACACTTTTCCCAATTAAGCACGAGGTTGGTCTCCTCACATCTTTCGAGCGCTTGTCTAAGGTTGTCAAGACAATGCTCGAAGGAGTCACCGACCACCGAAAAATCATCCATGAAAACTTCTAGGAAGTCTTCCACCATGTCGGAGAAAATGGACATCATACATCATTGAAAAGTAGCCGGAGCGTTGCACAAACCAAAGGGCATCCGACTAAAGGCAAAGGTCCCATACGAGCAAGTGAATATGGTTTTCTCTTGATCCTCCAAGGCTATATTAATTTGATTGTAGCCGGAATATCCATCGAGGAAGAAATAGAAGGATCTTCCGGCTAGCCGATCAAGCATTTGATCAATAAAAGGCATAGGGAAATGATCTTTGCAAGTGGCATTGTTAAGCTTTCGGTAGTCCATGCATACTCTCCATCCGGTGACCGTCCGAGTGGGGATAAGCTCATTCTTTTCGTTGTGAATCACCGTCATCCCCCCTTTATTTGGCACACATTGAACTAAACTCACCCATGGACTATCTGCAATGGGGTAGACAACCCCGGCATCCAACCATTTGATTATTTCCTTCTTGACCACTTCTTGCATTGAAGGATTTAATCTTCTTTGATGTTCCACACTTTGCTTGCTCCCTTCTTCTAATTGAATTTTGTGCTCACATATCCCGGCGGGGATTCCTCGGATGTCGGCAATTGTCCATCCAAGTGCTTGTCGGTGCTCCCTCAAGACATTCAACAATTCATCAACCTGCACATCATTCAACAAAGAAGACACGATTACCGGTAAAGTGTTATTAGAACCAAGAAATTTGTACCTCAAGTGTGATGGAAGTGGTTTGAGATCAAGGTGTGGTGGCTCAATGATTGAAGGTTTTGCCGTGAGGGGTATCTCGATTCTCTATGTCAAGAGAAAGCTTCTTTGGTACATATGTATAAGATCCACGCCCTTCCGATGCGTTCACTATTTCAACATACCCCTCAATATCTTCCCCATCAAAGTTCAACAAGATTGCCGCCAATGCCTCCCCGATACATTCTTCTTCCATCTTCATCTCAATGGCATCTTCAACCCCATCAACAACATCAATTACCGAGATTCCCTCGTATGCACTTGGAAATTTCAACCCTTTGCTAACTTGGAAGATGACTTCCTCATCATTAACTCGGAACTTGATTTCATGGCGTTCCGAGTCCATTAAAGCTCTTCCCGTCGCAAGGAATGGTATTCCTAAAATGATAGCAATCTCCTTGTCCACCGCACAATCCAAGATGACAAATCGGCCGGGAGAAGGAATTTCCCTACCTTCACCAAGACATCATCAACAATGCCCACGGGTTTCTTAATTGATAGATCGGCCATTTGTAATCGCATGCTAATTGGTCTTGGCAACCCCAATCCCTCTTGCTTGTATATAGAAAGAGGCATTAAATTTATACTAGCACCGTTGTCACAAAGTGCTCTAGCAAAGTCTCTCAAGCCAATGGTGCATGGGATAGTGAAGGCCCCCGAGTCTCCATTTTTCTCCACCGTTGTTGTAGCAATTATCGAACTCACCCGATGAGTCAATTTCACCACCTCATTATTTTTTGTTCTTTTCTTTGTCATCAACTCCTTCAAGTATTTAGCGAACCCCGACATCTCTTGAAAAGCCTCCAAGAATGGGACGTTCACCGACAATTATTTCAAGGTGTCATAGAATTTTTCAAACTTTCCATCGTCCACCCTTCGTGTAAGCCTTTGAGGGAATGGGGGAGTGGGTCGAGGAATTGGTGGAGGAGCTTTTAGGGTATCCTTCACTTTTTCCTCTCCCTCTCCTTGCTTTGCTTCTTGGATCTTTACCTCATGGGAGGGTTTCTCAATTTCCACAACATCCGGCAACTCAACTTGTCGTTCCACTTCTTGACCAACATTTTCAACATCAACCACTTGCTCACTCTCATCTTGGAGCACCTTACCTCTTCTAGTTGTGATGGCCATGCAGTGAGAAGATGGTTCTCTTGCACCACCTTTTGGGTTGACCACCGTGTCACTAGGAAGTGTACCTTTAAGCTTGGGAGTTTGTTCTCATGACAAATCCATCATTTGCATCTCGAGCTTTTGAATGGAGGCGGCGTGTGATCCTACTACCTCGGACATGTTTTTCATCGTTGCATCACTTCGCTCTTGATTTTGCAAAATTCTCTCAAACATCCCTTCCATTTTCGATTCATTTGATGGCCCCTCCTTGTATTGTGAAGAGTTAGAATATTGCCCTCGCGGTGGTACATAAGGATTGGAACTTCTATTGGAATAATTGTTGTTGTTGTTGTTCCAAGATCCTTTGCCACTTTGGTCATTGCGCCAATTTTGTTGACCTTGCCCTTGCGGGTTTGACCTCTAATTGCTTTGTTGGCGATAACCACCTTGAGAGTTTTGGACATAATTTTCTTCTTCAAAATCTTGATTCCCCATTGATTGTGTATCTTCCACCATATTCACTTTTTTGTTTGACTTTCCGTGAACATCTTTGTCAATATATAAATGTTCGTGGCAAGACCGGCAATCAATTAGTCTCTCTCATGGTTTTCCTTTATCATGTTTGAAAGAGAAGTAGTGCCATAGGATATTCCACCACTTGTGTCTTCCGAATTCTAAGCTTGATTGTGCTTAGCCATCTTGTCTATAATTTGAGTAATCCTAGCAAATGACTTGTCCATGAAGGACCCATCCGCGGCATTCTAGGCAATTGACTAGGAAAGTGGGTCTAATCCCATGTAAAACTTCTCCATCAAGATATGTTCTGGGAACCCATGGTTTGGTGATCTTACAAGGTATAATTTGAACCGGTCCCATGCCTCATGAAAGTGTTCCCCTGGCATTTGCTTGAAGAAAAAGATTTTATCTCTAAGCTCCGACTTCTTGCTATCTGGGAACCACTTTGCCAAAAAGGCTCGGACAAGCTCAGGCCATGTAGTGATGATATGAGGAGGTAAGTTGTGAAGCCACTTCATTGATTCTTCCGCCAATGGTTACTTGAATACCCGCAACCTCAAAGCATCGTCGGACACATTGGTTTGTTGTGCATGGTGCACACACCCAAGAAATTTCTCAGGTGTTGCGTTGGATCATCATCTGTTGAATTGTGGAATAATCCTTCTGCCTTGAGCATTTGAATCATTCCATGGTCCACTTTAAATGTAGTCGCACCAACCATCGGCGGAAGGATAACATTGGTGTCATCAATGTACTCCTCGATATCAGCGAAAGGATTTTCCTTTTCATCATAAACACGAGCCATTATGACCTAGAACACCAAACAAAACAAGAAACTTGTGATGGAATAGAAAAATATAGAAAGTAAAGTACACACTAACTAGTAATTTCAAAATCGTATTCCCCGGCAACGGCGCCAAAATTTGATACGCTCAAATTACACTTTAATATAGTGTAAAGCGGTCGAAGTCAAATATAATAGCCCAACAAGGTTGGGGTCGAATCCTACAGGGAATAGGCGTGAAAAGGTTACTTTGATAGTGTGATTCTTAACTCAAATCATATCTCTATTCCGTTAATGTAACATGAATATGGGGGTTGATTGTGTAACAATCCAATTATAATAATAACAAAGATGATTAATTAAAGTTGTAATTAATATGATTAACTAAACCAAGGTTGTGTCCCTTTCAATGAAGTGTAATGCTAATGAGTATTTATATAATATATTTCTAATGGAAGGTCCTTTAGATATGCAAATGATTTCTAGATCACCACCCAATATTTTTCAATAGTTGGGTAATATTTTCTCTTTATGATTTTTCCAAATATAAAAGAGTTGCAATGAAGAGTAATCACTTAATGCCAAATAAAACCCACTTATTCCTAAGCGATTCTATTAAACAAGGTTTAAAGCCTTGAGTCTTTGATATTTACTCTTACCTATTCTAACCCACTTTTCCAAGATAAGAAAGAATTTATGGGACTTGTTAATGTTTGCAACCACTAACAATAAATGAAGAATGACGAGCAAACAAATATCAACCAACCATTATATATATATATATTCAATGTTAAATACCCAAAAATATAACACCCATTTAGGGTCCACAACCTTAGTATTTAAGGATATCTACACATACTTAATGACAAAAAGAAAATAATATTTAATGCCATGAATGCTTACAAAACTCAAGAATCTCTACTTCAAAGCTTCCAAAAGAGAGGAATATTCCAAGATGGGAATGTAGCTCTAAAACCAGACAAGCATGACCCACAAAATCCAAATTAATCTATTTATAGTGGGCCAAAAATCAGGGTTAAAATTGGACAAAAATACCCTTTCCAGTCAGCTCTGCGACCGCATTCCTGTCGCAAAACAGGTATGCGGTTTGCATTCTTCGCAGGGTTATCGCAGATGTAAAACCCTAGCTTCCAGCTTCCTATAGCATTGTTTGATCTGCGGTCCGCATTGTTGATATGTGACCGCAGAGTTGCATCGCATTCTCGAAGTGGGCTTCAGGTACTGGAGGTTTTGCGGTCAACTATGCGGCTCGCAGATGAGTTATGCGATCGCATAGTCGATCGCATTTTTGCTCTTGAAATTCACCAATCTTTCTGTTGACGTTTGCGATCCATCTGGGCCATTTGTGATCCGCAGAGCAGGTCTGCAGTCCTTCCTTGTGCCTTATGTGATCGCATTTTGCTCTTTTCCTTATATTTTTAGCTTTTTGTTCTCTTTTGCATGTTCTTGAGTGATTAAGCCTCATGCACTGTAAAACATCAAAATTCCATAAATATAAAAAGCAAAAGCTCTTGAAAACAAGCTATAATTTAAGCAATTTGACACTAAATGTGTCGTAATTCTCCGGCACATCAGATATGCATCAAGTGCAACAGATGTTGGTGAAGGCAAAAAAACATTATAGTATCTTCTAGAGTGATACCATATTTGACTAGTTGGTCAGCTACCATGTTTTGTTCCTTGTAAATATGCGTGATAGGAGGATCATGCAGCCTGCAGAGGAAGTACCTGCAATCAGTAATAATGGGAGAGACATTAGTGCTGTTATTATAGATGATAATAGTAACCACCGTTGCATCCATTTTAATTTTCAGGGGCTGGAAGTTATATTGTAATACCAATTATAAGCCACATAATAGTGCAAGTAGTTCCATGTCAATGCTGGAGCGTGAGTAGGAGTGGCCAGTAAAGCCTAGCAGCCATGTGCCTTCAGAATTTTGAGAAATGCCTCCAAAATCATTGGAGTGGCCGGTCGAAGCCCCACCTGTTTGCAGCTGATAGGTGCCGGGCGCCTGTGGGTGCCATTTCAAATACATGGGGATTTTAGGTGATTGAAATAGACGCCACACAAGAGCAACGTGTAGAGCTTTGTTTTTAAGGGGAAGTTTCTGGATACACAATCCCCCTTGTGATTTGGGAGTAGTGACAACTTCCCATTTTATTAAATGTATTCTTTTATTATGTTCAGTAGTACCCCAGAGGAAATTACGCTGGTATCGTTCAAGATGCTTAATAATGTATGGAGGTAGATTGATGTATTGCATGACGTGGTTTGACAGAGTGTTTAAGGTGCTTTTAATGAGGGTGGTATGACCTGCTAGGGTAAGGAAATTGGTTTTCCAGCCGGCCAGACGTAGTTTAAAATTGTCTAATAGAAATTGAAAATCCCATTTTTCAGGCCTCTTAAGGAATATGGAAAAATTTAAATATTTCCCAAAGGACTTGCCTTCTAACATGTTAAAAGATTGAAGTATCGAAGTGCGACGCTGTTGGGGGCAGTTATTGGAGAAGAAAATCTTTGATTTGTTCAGGTTGATCTTCATGCCGGACCATTATGAGAAATGACATAGTATATTGATGATGGTAGTGCAATAGTGGTTTAGGTGCGGGAGGTGAGAATGATATCATCCGCGAAAAAAAGATGAAAGATAGGGGGAGATGCAGAGGATAACGTAATGGGATGCCAGGAGTTATAACACTAAGGAATGTGAAAGAAAAAATAGTAGAAAGTAAAACAAGGGGACCGAAATAAAAGAGGGCCACGTTTAAGAAAATGTTATATTTATTTTGATAACTCTATTTCAGTTGACGAGTTAAAAAGTTAAAGCAATTCTTAAAACAATTAATTTCATTAAATTTAAAAAATTTAAAAATATTTCACAAAAAATCAAGGGATATGTGTTATAAAGGATAATTTTATTTTAACATTAAAAAGGATAATATTTCTTCGCCGTCAATCGTTGTTAATTAGCTCATGTGACTAACATGATGTAATTAGATGCGTTACATTAACTAAAACTGAAAATTCAAAAGTAAACTTTTTAATTTGTCCATTCGAGATTACTCATATTCATCTATTTCACTAAAAAAATATAGTGTTGAAAATAAAAACTAGAAAAATGTACAAACTTCAAACTTCTCTTTTTCTTAAAAAGAAAATGCTGTTCCTAAGCCCGAAGTTGAAGATGTAGTAGGCGTTTGGACATAAGAATTGTAAAATTCCAAAAAATAGTGAAAATATTTTTTCAAGTTAAAATTGTATTTGAAATTTAGAGTCGTGTTTGAACATAAATTTCAGTTTTGGGTTGTTTTTAAAACTTTATGAGTGTTTTGAGCGAAAATTTTGAAAAATAACTTTTTGGAGTTTTTAAAATTTTTAAAAATTTCCAAAATGAATCTTCACGTGAAAATTGAAAATTTTATGAATAAATGCTGATTTTTTTATTTTTTTTTTATTTTTATGTCCAAACGGGCTCGTATTGCCTAGTCATGATAAGAAATTTATATTCTCAAAAAACAATTTTAGTTAAAAATACCAACGAGGATTCCTATTGGATTAAAAATATTTCAAGACGTATTTTCCGATTTAAATGAAAAAATCAGGGAAGAAATTATAAATAGTGCTTTCTGGGGGGAAGAAGAGAAGTGCGACAATGGAAGCCCTGCAGCCGTTGAAGCAACTTATCCACTTTGCTTCTTTTAGGTCTCATAGATTTCGACCCTCTTCTCCTTTCTTCATTGTTCGTTGCTGTTCTTCTGCCGCCACTACAGCTGCAGTTACCGGTAGAGCCGGCGGACGCAACCGTAGGTCCAACTCCGGCACTTCTACTTCCACTTCCGATAAAGAGGCTATTCGTGCCATACGCATCAACAAGGTAACTGAAACTGTTACTGGTTTCTTGTAAAGTTCACTTTTTGTTATTAATTTTTGTCAATTTATGGCCATTCCAATTACGACTAGAATTTAGGTGAAAAATGAGTGTAGAAATTGTATCTTTATGACTATGGTCATTGGTCAGTGTAAAAATTGTATCTTTATCACAATGGCCTTTTTAAGTAGTTATGGAAATTATACACTGGAGTGCTTTCTAATACTAGTGGCGTCATTACAATCGATTATATTGTAATCAATCAATCCAATTAACTAGGCCTCATTACCAATATATTGAGGGGGGGGGGGGTAAGCTATGCAATCCTCTGTAACTTTTTCTACACTATTCGGTCAGTAATAAAATGGTTTCTAACAAGAATTTTTGACTTAACAATAACTGCCATATGGATCAGAAAACATTGATTTCCCTTTATGCTTAACTTGTCATTGCTTTCACTTTTTGATCATATCTTTATTGTAGTTTCCTCATATAATCTTGAGGTGATAAGTTAATTTAGACAGAAGTACAGCTGTGGAAACTTGTCCACTCTTTTTAGCTTGAGGTTCATTGGACTTCCATTACCTTTAAGAATTCAGATTAGTAGTTGTACATAGTATTACTGGATGCTTCAATTATTGTGTATTGACTTGTAATTCTTGTAGATTAATGTACAAGGCAGATTCCTTTGTGTTTTCTGGAACTGAATTTACACTGTAGTCCTATCTCCCATGCTTGGCCTAAGAATCTGGGACATGTTACGAAGCTTACTTAGGCTTACATGGGTCATTCCAAAGTCAGTTAAAGAAGTACCCTGGTGCTGCTTCTCAGGAGCTTGACGAAGAGCTCAGAAGCATATGGGTCTATCATCCCACTATGCATTTCTTGAGTGAACAGAATTCAATTTGTTTTGAAAGAAAGGCAGAACCAGTATAGAAGATTAAATACAAATGCTTGTATTTTTTGGCTTTTTGGTGTAAATTGCTAAATCATATGATTAGGCAAATATGGTTTTTCTCAGCACCCCGCATTTATAAAGGGTGCTGAGGACATATCAGCACCTACTTGGTGCAGTTTATGTTAACTTATATTATCAAGAAAAATAATCATAAGTTGAGTAAGAAGAAATGCTTGGGGCCATTTGAAGGTTATATTTTACCAGTAAAACACCCTCTCACAACTAGTCACTCTCTCCATTCCATTTGACGTTGTTTGTTTGGGTACAAAGTTCAAGTCTTATATATTATAATAGTGATGGTGGAAAATATTGAAGTAATGGGCTAAAAGTTAGTTTGATATCAACGGTTATAGAAAATATTGAATGGTCTAATTAAATTGAATTTTTGAAAATTTGTACCTTTTTATAGAAAAGGAATGATGTCAAACATTTTGAGACGTTCTAAAATGAAAGAAGTGATATAAAATTGGGATGGTGGGAGTACTTAGCTATAGAGTTTTCATTTGTAACTATTCTTTTATTGGGGTAAAAGGATCGTTTGTGAACCTATTTAAATTTCTGGGTGTGAAATCTTGCTTTTATTATGAGCATGGATGCTGGTTTCTCTGGGAAGAAAACATTTGGACCTCAATACCTGGTGGATATCTTGACGTCAAAGTCTTTATGAATATTGATTTAATTATGGGTATGTATGCTAGTTTCTAACTAACTTTGGACACCAGGATGCATGGTAGATCTAGGCTTGTATAGATGTAACTATATATGTCTTATGGCAGCACTAGTTTGTCGAATGTAGCTTAAAATTTTATGCATCATCATAGTTCAGAGCATGTAAAGACAAGAACGCTGAGTAATGGAAGTTATTTTAGATTCTTCACCTAAGACTTAATAAGGATTAAAATGCTTTTGCATTAAGCTTTCCCGCTAATGGTGGTCTAATACCAGCAAAAGCCAGCAACTATTTTATCTTTTCATTTTTTGTTTTCTACTGGATCTATATCATGTCCAACGTAATACAATTTCATCTCCAAATCTGATGTGTTCTGCTTAATCGCAGGTGGAAGAGCTGAGAAGCAATGGCTTGGAGCCCTATGCTTACAAGTGGGATCGGACTCACACTGCTGGTCAACTGCAAGAGATTTATAAGAATTTAGGAAATGGTGAAGAGTTGAATAGTGAAAATGATTATGTTTCTGTCTCAGGAAGAATAGTCGCTCGCAGAGCTTTTGGAAAGCTCGCCTTTTTAACTTTAAGAGATGATTCTGGCATGATTCAGGTTTTTATATTTGCCATAGTCTTACCATACCTTTTCAAAAGAATAAAATAATTATTGCCATAGTCTACTTTATCTGTTTTTTTTGCTTTTGTGATACTTTACATTGCTTGCCGTCTACTAGCTGCAATAGCTGTAGTTCTGCATTACTATAAATATACAGATTTTTAAGACATCTATTAAATATATTTGATGGTTCTAGCAATTGGTTTCTTTTCTAGATTTGTTGAAATCATCTGAGTGAGTGCTTGATATGGATTACAGACATGTCTCAGGGATATTTTTCAGTCCTTGATAGTGCCTATCGTCTGTTTGATGTGCGAAGTTTTCAACTGCTTATTCATTTTAAACAACACTGCAGCACATCTCATGTGCTTATCTATCTCTTAGCATTTTTGTGCTCAAGAAACTGGGATTGCAATTGCTTGAACTTTCAGGCTCAGTTAAACATTTTACAAGTTAGAAACCTCTTTGAGATATATTGCTAGATCCTGTTATGAGAGATTTTCTTGTATTTATGGATTAGCAGTGATCTTTTACCTTTAAATTTAGCAATCTTCGAATAGAAAAATGTTGCATTCTACTGAAATAAGTTAATGTTGGTTTTAGCTATATTGTGAGAAGGAAAGGCTTGTAGATGATCAGTTTGAGCAATTGAAGACGCTTGTTGATGTTGGTGATATATTGGGTGCAAATGGTTCAATCAAGCGCACAGAGAAGGGTAATTTTGTGTCTAAGCCCATCCTGGTTCTACGTTTGACATCCATTCTTAATTCTTCTATGAATAGGTTCACTTGCTTCCATATTTAACAGTTTAGATCCTTGAACAATTTATGCCTATCACATAATCGGTTGATAAAGACATTTGTGCACCTTTTTTTGTTGTTGCTTTTGGTAGTGTTGTGTAATACGTGAATCCTCCTCCGCCTCTTCCTTTTCATCTTATTGTCTGTTTGGATCTCCTTCCTATGTGACCAAGGCCTCCTATGAACCTATCCCCGCCTAAAGGATAGGAAAGATTACAAAGTTGAAGCACCTAAAGGAGAATTTGATGATTTTCTGGTAAGTAATGGAAGCAATCGTCCTCGTAAAATAAGAGCACCTGGCTTTGCCCATTATCCGCTGAAAGTTTTAAAATCCTACTAGAGCTTTTTTTTTTTGGATTGGTAAAAGTAAGTCATTGAAATACAGCAACAAGTAAGTGCTGTAAAATATTTACAAGAGATAGCTACATTACAGATTGTGTATGAGCTCAAGAAATCAACCATGGTATCTATGTCATTTGCAGTAGACCGATTGCACCAAAAAAATAACAAAGCTATACATCTGTTTTTAGTGCTAACTACAGATTCCATTTTGCTCTAAAAGTTCTCGTGTTTCTTTCTTTTCAAATTACTGATGTAATGGTGGTCCAAATTTTCCTGTTTTCCTTCCCTAGACCTTGTAAATTCCAGCCTAACAGCAGCAGCTATTTGCAGTCTTAGGCATAGTCCATGCAACTCCGCGAACATTGAAAAAGAGGCTCCAGATCTGTGACATGTAGGAGCAATGAAGAAATAAGTGGTTAAAATCCTACTAGAGCTTGCAACCTAATAAAAAAATGTTGCTTTCTTCTTGACACGCTGAAGGCATGTGGAGTGGAGAACACATCAGGGGTATATGCGTAGCAAAAGTTTGATTTATGCCCCATCTTCTTTGCTATCCCTCTGGCTGCAATCAAGAGAGGAATTTTCATTTTTTTCCTGTCTTCTTTCTTCTTTTGGAAATATCGTTGCTCAGGTGAAGAAAAAGCACTAGTTAAATTGAATAAATGTGGGCTTCGAGACAAAAGAAAGCTACAAGAAAGTTAAAAAGCCTGGTACATAGGAGACCACGTAGTAGGCTGCTTACAACCTTAGAGGGGAACATATATGAGAGATCTATGAGACCAACTGCTGCCCTACATCAAAGAGCATGTCAAATTTAAGTTAAGAATAAAGACAACTTCTTTGCAGGTTTTACATACGTACTTTGGTACACTCTGTCCAATTTGTTTATCCCTTTCGACTTGGCATCAATATTAAGAGGAGTTAAAATATGAGTTGCATAATATTTATTAAGAAACATGTAAGGTCATATTTAATTTTTGTGTTCTAAAAGAATAAAATAGAAGATAAAGTTGTATCTAGAAGACTAGAAGAGTATTGCGGGTCTAGTTAAATTTTCTTCTCTCTAGTATTTAATGTGTCAATTATTTATTTATTTAAGGGAAGTTGACAATTTTTCGGCAAAACACATATTTTTGTCCACATGTAGAGTTAGACACTTGTTACTAACTCATCCGTGGATGTCATCCTAACTTCTAGTTCTTGAATTTTCACTTTTAAGGAAGCAGAAGATATATACATGAGCATTCAGACAGTTATGATATCCTATACAGGCCTAAGATGGAAATCTCTTGTTGGCGTAGCATGCTCTTAAAATTCACTTCCTTCTAGTCACTAGCATCAATTCGTTCTTCAAATTCTGTATATTCTTGCAACTTCTGTTTCATTTGGTTTATGATTCCAAAATCCTGAAAATGACCTGCATTATTTTAAGTAATTGGTTTTTGCAAATACATAAATCATATCTTCTTAAACTTTGTTACTTTTGTTTCTGTTATTTTTTGAGCTGTTGTCATGAAGTCTTGGAGCCTTTTCATTAAAGTATCTCTTACTGTTTTCTTTCTAGGGGAGCTATCTGTATGTTTGAACTCATTCTCAATTCTCACAAAGTCATTGCTTCCATTGCCGGATAAATATCATGGCTTAACTGATGTAGACAAGCGCTATCGACAGAGGTGAGTTTCCTTTCTTGCACAAGTTTGTGATTGAAGCTTCTAGTTGCAGCTTCTGACTCATTATTGGAAGGGTAACTGCACAACTATCATAGGAATTCTGTAGAATGGGTTATTTGGCAATTAAGTCTATCTTTTCAGTTAGAATACATAATATGACTGTCACAGTTTTTTTAGCCAGAGTAATTTTAGATACTCTGGACAATATTGGCAGTACATAAGCGACTCTTATAAGTTGCTCTCCAGGTGTTGTCTGCATCTGTGGCTGGTGCCATTGCCTCTTATTCTTGCTATCAGTTCTGTGTGTATTTGCTTTTCACTTTCTTTTTTTGATAACCGAGAAATTCATGAGGCCCAGTGGCGAACGGATCGAAACTTGATCGATACGGCCTGACCCTCTATCCCTCCCCAATTAACAACCAGGCCTTTTGCTTGCGATAGGCTTCAAACCTGTGTCGTGCGCCTCATTCACACATCACACGCGGCGCTCTTACCGCTAAACCAAAGCCGTGGGGGCTTTCCTTTTCACTGTCACATAAGTTGATCGTTTAAAGTAGCTAAAGCAAAGGAAAATATGCAATCTACCTTAGGACTTTTTCACTGTCACTGGCATATCTTACAACTTTTTTCAGTATCGGGTTTCTGGAGAGGATATCTTCTATTACAAACATTTTTCTGCCTTTTTTCTCATGAATCTTATGCGTATACAAGGAGGAAACCAGTAAAATGTTTAATTTTCTTTACTGCTGCTTAAAAAAGTTATTGAGGCATGTGCTATTATAACACGGAGCAAATTGTGATAGCTGGTAGTCCAAAATCAGGGTGTGTTCACTCTCCTTGCTGCTTATGTTAGGTATGTAGACATGATTGCAAATCCTGAGGTGGCTGATACCTTTCGCAAGAGGGCAAAGGTTGGTTAGCTATTTATTTCTTCTCATTGTTATGTCAAAAATACAATACTATCTTTCTCTTGTCATCATTTGGTTACCTCTTGAACTGTAAACCTTTCAGTAAACTATTTCTTCCCAGCAGTATGGAAATTTACTGAGTTAAGACTTTATGATTGTTAGTCTGCAAATTTTCCTTCTATGTTCTCCTTCCAAACTAAAATGACTGGAGTCTCCATCAGTTTTGGGAGTTAAGTTGCACATAAAGTTTTGTGTTATTACTTTGGTCTCTATTTCTCTGATGGTTGACATCCTCTTCCTATTTTATCTCATTTATTTCTTAACAATTGGTTACTAGATCATAATGTATTTTTGTTATGGGTAATATTGCAAGCTGGAATTTAAATATTGCTTTTAAACATGCATTTGTTGTCCCCGCGGGTGATTGATGATTTCAGAAATGCAAGTAGTAAATCATATAAATGAGATCTGACTTATTAAAAGAATGATATAGATAAGGTATTTTAAGCCGAGGGTCTACCGGAAATAGCCTCTCTACCTTCTTGAAGGTAGGGGTATGGTATGCGTACACATTACCCTCCCCATACCCCACTTGTGGGATTACACTGGGTTTGTTGTTGTTGTTTTATCAGTGAATGAAGTTCTCTTCTTTTGTCTCTTCTATTGATTTTTAAAGCCTCTCCTTTGTTGAGGATCGACGTGTCTAGATATGCTTCTACTTCAGTCTATTCCACCCAGATCATGAGCTATAAAGAGCTCAATTCAAGCTCTAAGTTTTAAGCTACTTTCAGCCTATTATTGTAGCTTTCATGATGTTTATATATATTTTTCATGGCAAAGTTGTCATCTTTCAAGTAATGCACTTATAACCACAGTTAACAAATAAAGCACAAATCTACCAGACTATACTTGGAATTTTGTAGTATAAAGGAAAATTCTTTCAGTTCATATTGTCTTGGCATTGTTTATTTGAATCTTCCCTAAGTAATTTGCAATAATCTCTCGCATGAAGTTAACCTCAGATCCCTCCTTTTGCTATATTGTTGTCTTTCTTGAATTACCTATGGTGGAGACTTGTGCAGTAGACTAATAGTGCTACTTCTTCTAGAACTTCTGTTGCAATGGGAAGTAATGGATGTTGTAAATGCTCAATATTTCTTCTTCTTTTCTTATTGAAAATGTGCACTAGATTCCGTGCTGATTTAATCCTTCCTTCAGTAGATTGTATCAGAAATACGCAAGACAGTGGAATCTTTTGGCTTTGTGGAAGTTGAAACACCTGTTCTCCAGGTTTGTGAATTTCCTTTTGGTTGTATGGGCAAATGTTATCTCCTATTTAGTTGTGATTTATTTTTCCTTTTTGGTGGTTTTCTCCATGAAGCTAATATGCTCTCAGTGTTACAATTATTTGCTTTTCTAAACTTCCAGGCAATGGCGGAGCCAAATTTTTTATTAAGGGGTGTCAAAATATGAAGAAGTAAACCCAAGGGGAGTCAATATATAGTATATATGCATAAAAAAGAATACCTACCTACACAGTGTAATTTTTCGGGAAAGAGGAGTAAGTTGACACCCTT
This sequence comes from Nicotiana knightiana, assembly GCA_005239525.1. Taxonomy (NCBI): domain Eukaryota; kingdom Viridiplantae; phylum Streptophyta; class Magnoliopsida; order Solanales; family Solanaceae; genus Nicotiana; species Nicotiana knightiana. Next base: position 85,263 of record ML422047.1, on the reverse strand, counting down.
GAATACATGTGGCTCCACAACTGCTTCCAAGTGTTAGATGCAGCAGAATGATTGCTCCTGTTGTTCAGGGAATATAGGTCTTTTAACTGGTATTGCTTGATACGAGAAAGAGGTACTGACCAATCCCCACAAATATCTTTGAATGGAAGGAGTTAGATGAGACCTGAGTTAATCTCTTCCTTCTCCAATAATGTAACTATTGAATTGATTTAGAGGCAAGAACTCTCCTTATACAAGTGGCATGCAAAAAGTAGAGAATCTAAACAAAAATGTGATTCTGTGGGAATTGCACCTAGTCGTATGTACTAACTGAAATCATATAGGTGCACCAAATTTATAGAAAATAAGGACCCCCTAGTTTGTAAAGAAGAGTTCTCCATCCCTTCGAAAGCCCTTCTATTTCTTTATCCAGATTGTCCACATAAGAATGAGAGGAACTACTAGCTAAGCTCCGCTTCTCCTTCTCAAAGCCGAGCTGATTAGCAAATCTCTTCTGGTGGTACGCTACCAGACACTGCACCAGCGAGAGATCCACGACTCCTCCCAAGCTCTTGTACACATATGAGCCGATTGTGTGTGTTATACTTCTTTCTCTCAAGTTCTCAGCTGCAAGGATAAACCTTGGTGCTTCCAGCCAAACTTGGAGCTTTAGGGACCCATACTGAAGAGTAGGGGAAAGCTGTATTCTCTCTCCTTATTAATCTCTTCCCTTACTAGTGGGCCATGAGCCTACGGCAAGGCTACTGTGTTAGGGTTGGGCGTATTAATGTTACAAGTCACTTTGTTAGTGCAATATTCATGCAAATGAGATCTGCAATTCACTGGGTGCTAGATTTGGATCACACAATAGTAATGGTTGGGGGCAAAGAAGGTAGGCGAACTTAGGAATTCTAGGAATCCCTCCTAGAGTCCTCAAAATCACATATACTGTCACATAATCACTTCATTATCCTTTGTGCACTGCATCCTCATGATTGCCTTAGAGGCACTTTTTTAACACTGTAAATACTTTTAAGATTAAGCTGCAGTGTGTGCACAATCAAAAATCCCCAGCAGGAGCTCCTTTTGTAACATGTATAAATTAAGCTACTGTATGCTTGCATATGACCCATAACCACTTCAGTACCAAGTGCTTAACCAAGCGCACCTTGGTTGTTATGCGGTTCTCTTGCTTGTTGAAGCCCTTGGTTGGGATGTCGTTTGCGCTTAGTCATCTCTTGTTGTGTTAGCTTTTTCCTCTATTTCTGCCTTGCACTTATTCAGTGGTAGCCTTTGAAGCTGTTCCAAGCTCCTGCTTGAGATAATTGTAGGTTATTCTTGGTTATTCTTTGCTGCTTCCCCGATCAAGAGATACTTAGATACTTCCTATAAGGATTGGCCCAAGTTAAACAGCTGCTCTTAATCTTCTTTCTTTTTGAGATAAGATGTAGAATTACATGATTGATTAATTAGAAAACAAGTTAATGGGCAGAGCAAAGTGAAACAATCATTATCCACCTTCTCAATGAGTAAAAGAATCTTGATGTTTAGCAGGAAACCCACTAGTTTGAATGAGAACCTGGTATGGAAATGCATTGTGGTAGCCATGGACAGTCATAGTTACAAACTGATAAAATTTTAAGTGGTGCATTGTTGAAATATGAATTGATTACATTTTTTGAAAGTGTTCGAAATTAAGGGAATAACTAGAAATTGTTAGTGTGAAAAGGATGCTTAAAATCATCTTGGCTTATTCACACAGGAAGTGGTTGAATTTAGGCGAAATACATAAAACGGCACCTTTAAGTTGTCCTCAACGACCATCTGAACACCTCAAAAATGCTAATGACCAAATATACACTTTCTGCTAAGTAGAAATGTCTTTTAAACCCCGTATGCTGACATGGCAAAATTTGTGTGTTACCCTCAGATTGGAGCGCGTGAAACTCTTTAGAATTAACTTTATCCTTCTTTTTTTTCCTAAACTTAATGTGGACCCCACCTCTTTCTTCTCCAATTTTTTCCCTTCTATGCACACCAGACCTTTCTTCTACAATTTTTTTCTATGAAAACTTTACTAAAATTCTTTTTAGTTCGGCAGAGTATTAGTATTTGATTGCTAAAACAACTATTATGATAAGAATTGGGAATCATTGCAGATACGACAGTGATCAAAATTCTACAATTTAAATGTAATGTTAAAAAATTCGAATCCAATGACCTCATAGTCACTGTTGACCTCAATCTTTTTACTTTTCTTCGTTCCATAGAAACCCATAAAGAAAAAGATACATCCCCGGACAGAATTTCCTTCACCATCACAACCACCGTCCACCACTGAACAAATCTAAAAATATCAAATCTGACAGCTAATTCCACTGCCATGCCCATAGCCTCAATTTAATTATGCACTTCTATCACATACACCAATCCACCGTAACACATTCTTCTCACCATTTTTCATTAGACCAAACACCAATCACTCACAGAACAAACAACAATGACCTTTGATGTCCTGCATATCATCTCCAGCAATATTACACCACCAAAGAACCACTATCACCTCCTTCATCTCCCTTTACCCCAAATTTGGAAAAAAAATTCATCTAAAACCTTCCAATTTCACTACAATTGAATTTGGTAATTGGTTCTTCGCTGGTGAAAATGTTCAATTAAGTGGGTTAGGACGATTTTTGATTTGGTTTTGAGAAAGAAAAAAGAAAAAAAAATATGGAGGGGGTTTGGCCGGCGACAATGACCAAATAATTGGGGTTGGCAGATGTTCTTTGAGTAGAGAAAGTTAATACATAATCTTTTTTTAAAATAAATACACGTGTCATTTAATGATTTGTCCGTTTGGCATGTCATCCGCAATTGTGACACACACATGAGGTTTGTTGGTCTCTGGTATTTCCTTGACCTACTTTATTAAAGGCTTGAAATGTCTAGCTGAAAATAGGCTCAGTTGAGGTGTGTAGTCGATCGTTGAGGACAACATAAAGGAGCCGTTTATGTATTTCGCCTTGAATTTAGGTTGGGTATCTTCCTTCTACAACTACTCAGGTGGAAGTCCCTACTTTTCGAGTTTCTCTTCTATTTTTCTTATAGGCTGTTGTTTTTCTAGTAGGCTAACTTCATTTTTCCCTATCCTGAATTTACGAAATCCTTTATCTTTGAGCAACTTGCTTGAGAACTTGGTCCTCATCTTCTGTACACCCCCCCCCCCCCCCCCCCCCCCCCCCCTCCTCCTCCAGGTACTCTGATTAATTAAGGATGAATATAGAGAGGAAAGATAGAAAAATAAACAGAAAAAACATTGATATACACATACATACACAAAACTGTAATTGTTTGTGACTTTAGCCTCTCTGTTATTTTCCTCACCTTTTGGGGGATTTGGACTTCTATTGTTTCTAAGATCACACTATTTCTCATTTGTTTAATCAGTTTCATTTACTAGGGAGCAGCTGGTGGTGCAGAAGCTAGGCCATTTATTACATATCATAATTCTCTTGGAAGGGATCTTTATTTGAGAATTGCAACAGAGCTTCATTTGAAGAGAATGCTGGTGAGCTTTCCCTTTAGTTGCCAACTTGCCATTATAATTTCTTTTCCAGAAGATGTTCAAATAAGACTACTTTAACTATTTAGTTCTTCATGGAGCTAAATGTAAAAGTATGAGTAGCTGCTGGAACCATGATTAGTCCTGTGCATATGTGCACATAGGACAAAAAAGGGGAAGGAAAGAATCCCTACTTTCTGTCGTATTTTCCTTCCCCCTTATTGGAAGAGCTGTGTTTCTTCTGATTTCTTTGTAACAGTCCATATTTCTTGCGTAATTGTAGGTTGGGGGATTCGAAAAAGTTTATGAAATTGGCCGTATATTCCGCAATGAAGGCATTTCAACTCGACATAATCCTGAATTCACCACCATAGAGGTAATAGCTCTTTGTCAAAAGACTTACTTTCAGTTTATGGGGCTTTAAAGTGAATTTACAAATCCATTCATAGAATGTATAATCAAATTATTCTCCTGCAAAATGATCGTTAATTATTTCAATCATTGGTTTTAGATGTATGAAGCATACTCTGACTATGAAAGCATGATGAATATGACAGAAGAGATGGTAACACGATGTGCCCTTGCAGTTAATGGGAAACTTATAATTGATTATCAGGTACCTTTTCCTCTGGATAATCTTCTTCAGTAGTGTTTGAAATTGGTGATTCTTCTTTGCACATTCATGTATCTTGTCTGTCATGATGATTTCTGTTAACTAGTCATTTACAGGAATATGTGTGGCAACCATTCTTATATTGAGGACCTAATACTGAGAATTGATTAAACTTACAAGCATCCGGCTTTGTTGTTCTTTTAGATTTCCTTGGAAGCCAACCTAGTTCTTCCTTGATCAGGTTACAGGGATGCGCTTGAGAAATTGGAGGGATCATGTGAACTTCATCTTTCTCGATGGCATTACATGCTTTTGTGTGGCATCTTTTGAGTTTCCATTCATAGTGCTGATCTTCCATATTCGACCATCTTGTGCGCCGTGATATAAATATTCTCTCATCATAACAAAATAATTTTGTATGGTAGTATAATTTTGGCCCAAAGATGGCCAGTTAAACATTTTTTAGTTACTCTTTGGGGTTGACAGCTCTCCACATTTCTGACCTGTTTCCTTGAGTTGTAGCAAAGCATCTTGTCTTATTTGATCTTTTCCGGGGATCCCATGTCATGTCTTTTGATGTGCTGCATATGTTTACTTGGAGAATGTGTAAAATGATTCACCACTGGTTATGGATACATGGTCTACATGGTCCAGTTACATATATTTACAGGGTTGAACTAACTTTTTGGTGAATTATGAGTTTTATGCTTAATAGGTTTTTGGTCTCACTTTTGGTATTTCATTTTTCCCCCTATTACCTGTTAAACTTTAATATAAGGAATCAAACTTTATGCTTTCTTGCAGGGTGTGGAGATCTGCTTGGAAAAACCTTGGAGGAGGGAGACAATGCATAATCTTGTGAGAGAAGCTACCGGGATTGATTTTAAAAACTTTGGTGACGATCTTAAAGCTGCTAAAGAAGATACTCGTAAAGCGATTGATATTCTTGGTGATGATATGGATAAGGGTTCAATTGAAGCATGCTCTTCTGTTGGCCATTTGCTTAATGAGGTTGAATAATGTTCTTTAGAATCTTTGATGTTCCCTTCTGCAGATACATAAAGTTAGCAGCTTTAGACCACATAACATTGCGAGAGTACCTTATTGGTTAAGCTGGTTTGTTAATGTGAACTTGCTTTGTGTTGTAACCATTTTCAGGTCTTTGAGATGATAGTAGAACCAAAGCTTCTGCAACCGACTTTTGTCTTGGACTATCCTATTGAAATATCTCCACTGGCCAAACCACATAGAAGGTACTGAACCATCAATTGAATTCTTACACTAGCAGTAAACTGAAAAACTTTCTTTTGGCTCTTTTTGACTGTTGAAACAACTTACCTGGGTGTGCTCTCTTCAGATATCTTTTTTTAAACATCAAGGATCTTTCTAAGGCAACATGTGCTCAATAGTTGAAGATAATGATAAATTGTCAAAACAAATAAGAACGAAAACCAAAGGATGTAGCAAAAAAGGAGATACTCTTTATGTCTCAAAATATTGCGTAGTTCCTTCTTCAGACAGTCCCAAAATGATGATCTCTAGGTCACTGGTTCTAGATGTGGAAAAACCTCTTTGCAGAAATGTAACACAAGGAGGCATAGGGTATACACCACTCTCCCCTTACCCTCACACTATGAGTGGAGCACTTTGTGCACTTGGTAAGCTCCTTTTTTTTTGTGCTCCAAATAAAGTCAACAAATGATACCTCATGCTCCCACCAACATATACTAAACAACTCACATTCTCATTTTTGGGGTGGGGGGGTGCTGTTTTGTCTGAAACCTTCTTTCCTGACATCTTTATGGTTTTGGTCTTTTGGAAAGAACATTTACATGAGGTAAAGTACATTCATCTGAAACAATACATGAAAAGTTTGTTTCAACTCACCTTCATTTCTCGAGTTATTGCTGCATTTTCCTTGGATTAGATGACTAGTCCCTGGCTGCTCTGTGTGAATGTCAGTCTTTAATCACTTTCTTTATTACATGAAAGTTCTGACGTCATGATCAATTTCTGACTTATCACTCACTCTTGTACTTCTGTTACAAGTAAAAGTTACTGGCTTTTGCTTTCTGAGATGTTTCCAATTATTTGAGTTTGATGCTGAAATCTCCAATACATTAGACTAGGCAGAATACAATTTTTGAGGTCATGTCTAGTAGTCTTGAATTCCGTGTATCATTTGCTTCAACTCATAGTGATCTTCCTTTGTGAAAAGATGCTCTGCTGTCCTTTCAGCTATTCAGGTTCTTACGTTGTTTAGATGATATGGATTCTGGTATAAGCACTCTGTATGCTGATTCTTGATGTCGTTAGAGCTTTTCCACTGTCTTCCTGAAGTTAAGATTGGATCTTGTAATTTTTTGCTTCAAATGAATATTGGATTGTGTAATATATTACAAAAGGAGACTGCTTTAGTATTTTTCACTTCTATTATACACACAACTTTCCTGTTTCCTTATATTTGTTTTTTCAGGCACTCAGGCTTAACTGAGAGATTCGAGTTATTCATTTGTGGTCGTGAGCTAGCGAATGCCTTCTCGGAATTAACTGATCCTCTGGACCAGGTATTCTGGTGTTGAAATCTTGAAACTGCTTGCTGTTGGTATGTTTTAATTTGATAAAGCGAAAGAATCTCTTGCCACCATATTATCAAAATGATGGTTTGTTAATTCCTATACAACGGGTGAATGGTTTTTCTTTTTATAATTTTCACCAATTCTTTGAGAGACGAATACTGGCTGTAATCAAGGCAATGACAGCGGACAATGACAATCTTTTTGGTTGTGAAATGTCCTTTCCTGATTCACTTTGTGTTTCTAGACATGCAGAGGAGTGTCAGCTGATATCATTGGAAAAAGACAGGCACATGTGCTTTCTCTTGATGAATATTTTATACTTGGATGCATTTCAAGTTTACATTCAGCACTTCCTTGGATCTGAATTTCTGTGCATAATACCTTTTGTGCTGGGGTTAAAAGATGAAGAATTTTCTTTTAAACATGGAAGAAGAGTTTTATAAAGAGGTCTGGGTTCTTCAAGCTAGCAATATCTACTAGGTTTGAGTTCCCTGCTTTGGAACTTATGTTTTGGCGATAAAAAGATGAAGGCTTAATTCTCAAGGAAGAAGAGTAGAAAGAAGTGGTTATGTCCTTGAAGCTAAACAGAATTTGTTAATAGGGCTTTCCAATCTCTTTAAAGATAGCTCAAGATGGGTACCATAGAATATCATGAAATAGCATATGGCCTTATACTACCGATGGGACAGGGAAACCACTCTATCCCAGACACAATTCCTGTAACATTCTATCATGCTTCTTATGTGGAGTTACTCCACCTGTTCTAAGAATCTCTGCTAATTGATTTGTAGAATTGCTTGGATCAGAATATATCATTTTGTTGCGCCTCTTTTAGGCCTTCAGATTGCAAATTTGCTTACCAATACTTATATTCGTGCTTGGCATGAATGGTTGGTGGGCAAAGTCTGGGGCTTCTACGCTTTGAATCCATGAACATCTTCTCATATAGCCATGTTAGGAGGGATTTCCAAAAATGCTGGAAAGCTGAAGCATTTGAAACCCACTGGAAACTATTGAAATTCCTATATATACTAGGAAGCTCATTTACATATGAAAACATATCACTGCTGTAATACAGTCAAGCCTTGTAACTTGCTTATATATGCAGAACAAGATTTACTGTTCTGTTGTAACTTGCTGCAGAGAAGACGCTTGGAAGAGCAAGTGAAGCAGCATAATGAGAGGAAAGCGGCATCAGGTTTAAATAAGGCTGGTTCAGAGGGACAAGAGAACAAATATGATGATGATGACTCGTATGAAGTAACTCTTGACGAAGACTTCCTCACAGCTTTGGAATATGGAATGCCTCCAGCTTCTGGGATGGTATGTTGAGCCAATCTCTTTCATGGAATTCATAGTTGTTACTAAATGGTGCAGCTACCTTTGGTGTTCCGCTTACCTGTATTTCGCCTTATATAGATTATATCCTTTTGTAACCATATTATAAAAAATCCAGCAAAATGGACAACTATGTGACAGTAACAAGATTTTCTCCTTAAATGCATACTTTTGCCCACAAATGAAACTTCCTAGTTTTTGGTGATTTACAAGACAGAACAATTGAAACATTCTGTCAAATGCACCATGTTTGATACAGTTTGCTTGATATTCTGGTCATACATTGTATGATTCAAAATTTTGGATCAGCAAAAAAACTAAGTATCTCATAAACTTGTTTATTATTTGAATCATTTAAACTAAACGATGACATTCATTTCCAGGGACTTGGGATTGACAGGCTAGTAATGCTTCTGACAAACTCTGCGAGCATCCGCGATGTTATTGCTTTCCCAGTCCTCAAGATTCAACAATAGCTTCATGAAGAGTGGTTGAGTTGCTTATTACACAAAATTCGCCAATTTTGAGCCAGGATTGTTGCCTTTACCTGATAAAGTTGAGTTCGAGAAAAATCGTCGATAATAGATTAGTTTTTCCCGTGAAAGATTTAAGTGTTCTTCACATCATTTAGAACTTTTTTTGGGGGGGTTTCAGCTTTCTTCATGAGTAATAGGGAGTTTTATGCTTACTCAAAACTTCCCCCTTTAAGATCCTTCCTGTTCTAATAACAGGGCATTGTTGTTTGTACTCTACCTAAAAGGTTTGGTCAACTGTAACTTGACAAGTGTGCGTGGTTTTATTTTATTCACCTTGGCCATTCTTGTATAAGGTACACCATATCTGATCAACGAAAAAAGATAATAAATGTTACTATTAATTAGTTCCTTTTTATATTTTTGAGAGTTTTGAGGGTGCTGGCTTGCTCCTTTCCACAAGCAGCTGCTTATTGGGAATAATAGTGTAATAACAATAAAAAAAATACTATGAATGAATGACACACCAAACACACACACACGAAGTCTTGAACAAATTACCCCCCACCCCCCTCCCCCCCACATCCCAAATAAGAAAATAGAACAAATATTAGGGTAAAAACCAATAAAAATTGATACTAGAGGGAAAGCTGGCGAAAAGCATAGAGCGTGCGTGCTACGCTCTCGCCCTCCTTACATCCGCTAGGGCATGGAACTTTTTTAGGATATCAGCGTAAGATAGAATTGTACTCACTTTCCTAGTAATTGTCATAATTACACAATTTTCTCTTTAAATTTTGAAACGCCACACACTAGTTAATTGTTTCTTATCTAGTATTTTCTTGTAAGCTTTTCCTAATAATTACTGCCACGAGCGTTCTTGAAATGATGCACAGGCTATAATCTAAAGTAAACCCAACTAAAATCAGCGTGTTTGATTTTGGAACCATATCACGGGGAAGGGCACATGGTTAGTCACTAATTAGAGCTGTATTTACTTTTAAGTCATTGTTTAAAATATATTTTTTAGCTAGTGTTTTAAATAACTTTTAACCTCCCGGATGAAAATACCTCTGTGCTAGATATGGTGTCCTTACCTTCATAAATGTTGTGTAAGTATTAAGGACACCATGTCCTTAATATTTACACAACACTCATGAAGAAAGGTTAAACATATCATTTCATATTAATTTTAATAAAATAGTAATTATTTTTGCTCAATATTAAAAATACTGAATAAAAATTAAATATTATGTTAAAAAATAGCTAACCCACGCCATATCCACCCATATCATTGATGGCTAGGGCTATCGGGTTGTAGGGCGAGGTAGGACAAGAAGCCTCCTACTTTGCTTCCGCAATCAAATACATTACCCCATGCGTTTGTCCCATTATTGGGGGTAAAAGTTAAAAAATTCTTTTTTTTAAAAAGTTGGTGTCTAAAGATTGAAATATTTTCACTTCTGTCCTTAAAGCTCTCAACTTTATTAATCATTTGGTTGGTTCTATTTTCATTTCATATCCTAAAGTGTCCCCCACCTTCATCTTAATGCTATACGAACAAGTAGACTGCTTTAATTATTCATGCATAGTCATAATATTTGTGTAATTACAGAATATAATACCATTACCAGTGGGGAAGCTTTTCGTACGAAGTACAAAGAAAATGTAAAAAGAGAGATAAATTTTGGTCACTAATCTCATAAGCATCGGCTACAATTTCAACTAAATAACTTCTTTTAGCTTTTTTGTCATAAGAGAAAGAAATCAATATTTGTTTATCCCAGAAATCTGAGTTTGTTTTGTGGTCTTAAAGATACGTGATTCGGTCCAATACTCACTGATAATCAAGACAACAAACGTATATATTAAAGAAGTAAGTTGAATCAAACCGGTGTGCGAGCAAGTCTTGACCTCGAACTATGATGGCCTCGAGGTATATCAATAAGGATAGTAAAGTGAGAATAATAAAGTTAAGAGACAATTGTGATGAGTAATGAGCAAGAAAGTAAGAGTGTATATTCTTTTACCAAATGAGATTGATCCTTTACAAATGAATGAGCTCCCTTCATATAATAATGGGGGGGGGGGGGGGGGGGGAGGGGGGAGGTTCCTAAATAAGGTACATTTATGTTTTTAGTAAGGAATCTAACTGGACAGCTGTCTCACCGCCTCGTACGAATTCGTACAAATCCGTTCAAGAATTTACGCCTTGATCTTTGAGCCATTGCGGGAATCTTGCTCTTTCTGTTACAAATCCATAACGACAGTATCTCGGGGTTGGTCATACTCGGCCTCGATATTCATCGTGTACTTCGATCGTCGAGCCTTGCACTCCGTCACCAGGCTCGAGCTCGGTCCATCGGGCTCGGGCATGGTCCATTCTGAACTCGGGCTCGAAACGACTCTTCGAGCCCATGAAATCGGGCATACTTGATTATGACCGTATATAGATAGTCCCCGAATTTCTTAGAATAAAATGATAGGGAACGATTTGAGCCTCGCGTTTTCGGAGTCCTTGATGATGAAGTCATCCCCGTGACATAAGCGTTCGAGGTGACTGAAACGTCCCGTCGGTTCACTTCCCCAAAATATTAAATGCGTGCCAGTAGTGGTCGACCACTAACACCGTCGAACCGTCGCCACTTGCCTATAAATATATGGTTCCTCATTTGAATTAAGGAATTTACTTCCTCATTGCAATTTTTTGATCTCTCCTTCTCTTCATCTCCCTTTCCTTCGTTACATGCTTCTCCGCCCCTCTAGTGCGAAAAATCATCAAAACCCATCTCTTTCCACTTCTTTTAACCTGAAGTAATGGCGAAAAGTTCAAAAATTGTTCCCCAAAAATAGAAAACTTCTTCCTTTTCTTCCCGTTCGGCCGACGACAAGGCGACGACGCTTCACGAGATCGTTCCCGGCGCCTGCATAATAAAGAAGGACTTCAACGTTGAAAATCCCCCCGCGGTTCTTGGCCGATGTGACCATGCATCGAGGTAGGTCTGCTCGATAACGGAGAAACACCTCGAGGCTGTGGAAAAAGATTGCGGTTGGGGGGATGGGGTCGTGGTACAGATCCCCACCCCGAGGAGAGCATTACCAACCATGTGGAGGGGTTCCTAAGTGTTTACACTTACCCCTTCACACTGGGTCCCCTCGATCCGATCGTGATCGAATTCTGTAAAAGATACCAAGTCACCCTCGGTCAGATCCACCCCTCTTTCTAGTGAATAGTGATCATGCTTCACTACTTCTACAGCAAGGCCGAGGGACTCGAGTTCACTCTCAGTCATCTTATCTGCTTGTAGTGGCCTCAGCTTTTCTGAGGGTTGGTTAAGCTCCAACATAGGTCAACCAAGTCCTTCTTTGCCAGCAACGACGAGGATAAAGATCGGGGCTGGATGAGCCGGTTCATTTGAGTGAGGACTTGCGACATCATCCCCGAGGAGAAGATGTCGTTCCCAAAAGAGTGGAACCCCGACCGTAAGTGGAGTTGTTTCCCCAGTAATTTTTTGTATTTCAATTAAGCATTGCATGCCGCTCTCATCTTTATCTGCAGCGGTCGCTTGGATGCCCCATGCGGTCCTCGATCTTGAAGACTGGGTCCGGAAACTAGATGCGACCTCCTCGTATGACGAACACCGCTAGCGTGACTTGGCGAGGGGAAAATGGGAAGCCAAACATCATGGTAAATTCTTGACGCTTTCTTCTTTATCGGAGACATTTATTTTTTCATACCTAGTCTTTATTTATGGAGGCATTGGGGATTTCTCTAAAATAAGGCCCGCCCCTCCTAGGAAAGGGATCGAGTCCCCGATTCCAAAATCGGGGAAATATAATAAGAGAAAAAAGGTTTCGAAGCCTGAAGACCCCCAAGATAAAAGGGGCCCTATTCGGAGACATAGGAGGAATGTCATTCACGTGGACATAGACTCAGTCCACCAGTCTGGTGGTCCGAACCAAAAAACCAGTCGAGGCCACCAAACCAACCGAACCAGAAACCCTGCCTCGTGGTGAGGAAACTCCGAAGAAAGTCATGGGCAAAGCCCCCGAATTGCCCGAGGTCGAGGTTATTTCTCGGCCTTCAACAAGCACACCAAAAAGGACAGTTTCCAAAGTCCCCATGGTCGAACAGAGCGCCCCGGGCGATCTGTCCGGGGCCATGACAATAGGTCACTCTCCATCGATACCAGTTTCTGAGGATGCCATAAGGGAAGCCCGGGCCCTGAGAACACCTGACTTAAGCGGATTCACCGGTGAGGATGATCTTTTTTCGGGATTGCTTTACTGGGGGTCGATGATGCCGACCTTAACGACGCATCTACCCTCTTCAAAGAGGCCCAACGTCTTTTCTCTAAGGTAATTATTAATTCTTATCATTGCAATTTCCTTTTTCTCCGCTTACCTTAACTGATATCTCTTTTTCCGCATCGGCATTTACCAGGTTTAGGGCCGACTTGAGCCAATATGAGACCGAGCTTAAGAAGTCCTCGGGTGAAGGGAAGGCCCTGAAGCTCCTTTTGCAGTCAAAAAGAGGAGGAGCTCAAGGACCTTCGGGCAGACTTGGCCAAGGCTCGAGAGGATAAGACCGAGCTAGAAAAACATGTAACTATCATTTTGAAAGAGTATGGTCTTCTCGACCCAACTGTGGAGGCTAACACTTCAATGTCTTAGCTGCAACAAAAATTGGAGATGAACGGGCAGATTCGAGGTAAGGCCGATCTGGTTAAGGCTGAGTGCGACCAGTGGAAGGAAAATATGGGCCGCCTTGCTGCGGAGAAAGAAGTTTCTTTAGCCAAACTGGCATCGATGACCTAGCTCAAGGTGTCAAAAAGAAAGGTTCGGCCCAGGCCAAAAGGATTATCGATCTAGAGACCAAACTTTCTAAGGCGAGGCCGAGGTTGCTGAAGCCAGGGTTGAGGTTGAGAAGACGAAGGCCATAACTGATAAAACCATTGTTGTGTATTTAGGGACACCGAGGCTGCTCAAACGGAGCTGAGGGAAGCTTCCGACAGGGAAAATTAGAGTAATGACTTGGCCAAGTGCCAATCTCTGAGGGATACTCTCGAAGAAATTCATGCTCGAGGTTTCGACCTCACTGAAGAGATAACTCAATCAAGGGCGCTGGAAGCCGATGCCAGATTTCTCGTCTCCTCTGACGATAACGATGGTGGTGAAGGCAGCCAAGGTGGATCCGATAACAAAGAGGGTCCCGAATTGAAGCTTCTCCCGAAGGAGAGACCATCCTTGGGCGTAGATAGGATTTTCCTTTCTCTTTTTGTATTTTCTTTTGTGTCAAACCTTTTGTCGTTTCCTTGTACATACCTCTTTCTTAAGTATATAAAAGAAGAATTCCTTGAATGTCTTCTCAATACTTTTTGCCTTAAAATTCTCTCAATTATTTCATTCTTTGAATGGTTAGTTCGAGATTCTGTCTCGGAGGGTTTCTTTGAAGTTGTTGTGGTTGAGTTCGAATAAGGTTCAAACCTTCGGGGCATAGACCCTTTATGTTGGATAATGGCGAGTCTCCGATCCATAATCAAAATATTTATTTGGGCTCGGGATAATCAAACCCTTGGTTCAGATGGGGTGAGAACAAGATCTCGAACCCTAAGTGTATTGGCCCTTAGGCTCTTTTAAGTCGGGTTGTTACGGCCTCTAAGAGATGGCTATTGTTTCCTCCTTTTTGTCTTGAAGACTTAGTAAAAAATTTCTTATGCTTTGGCATACATTTTTTACCCCCTGGATTTTTCGAGGGTTTAGTGTCGATCAGAACCCTTTTGTTTCTCGTGCCTTAACATGAATTTGTATTTGAATAATTCGATAACTCTTAAGAGTTTTCTAGGGCTGATTTTATCGAAGCCCTTTGATTATTTTGCCGAGGGTAGCCTTTGTTAACCGGTTTTCTGAGAATTCGAAGTCCTATTTTTATTGCGGAATTCGGACGTCTCTGAGCCGCGTTATTTCGTCCGTAGCCTTTAGTATGACCGTAGCCTTCGTGTGTGTCTCTTGGACTTGTTTCCCGATAAAATTTCAAACTTTTTCAAAAGGTTAGTCCCCGAGTACGATGGCCTTGGCCTTTACGTCGAGGGATGCCTCTTTGAGGTCTTACGAATTTGAGTTTAGACAACTCGAACGTGCTGACTATCGATGAGAGTCTTCGAATATTCAAGGTGTATTTGTGTTTTGGATCTTGAGTCGTTTCTCACAGAGAATCACAAGTATGGATCTTGTATAGTAGCAAATATCTTCGAGACGCAAAGTGTTTAATATAGAAAGAATGCTTCTTTGAATAATGCGTACATGTTTTTCCATCGGGGCTCAACTATTCTATATGGACACGGTTCATCTAACTGTTTGGCCCATTACAAAGTTTTCCTATCTAGGCCCTCTTTGGCGTGAAGTATTTTTCTCGAAAATATAACCTTCGAGGGTGATGCCCCCCAGTATTCGAGGTTGATTGAAAAGAAGCCTTGGATACTGTTGAATTCTCCTTAGGTAGCACATAGTTGTTGCCTCGTTAAAAACCTCGCAGGAAAAACCCATTTGGGATAAAACGCGATCTAAGGGAAAAAGAGTGCAACACGTGCTTTAAAACCTAAGGTCATCGTATAGAAGGGTTCCCTCGACGTCTTTGATCGGACATCTGCAACGAGTTAGTCTTGAATACAAATGGAAAAGAAGAGAAGGTCATACCTCAACAATAATACTGTTTGAGCAGTGATACATTCCAATTGTTTAGCACTTGTTCGCCTTCCATCGTGCCAAGTTTGTAAAATCCTTTTCCGATGACTCGATATGTTCCTTTCTAATTCGGGCCTAATTTTTCTTTATTTGGGTCTCGAGTATTGAGGGTGACTTTCCTTAGAACTAAGTTCCCAATTCCGAAGTGTCGAAGGTTGGTTCTCCTATTGTAGTATCTTTCGATTCTTTGCTTCTATGCAGCCATCCAAACAAGTGCAACTTCTTGTTTTTCATCTAATAACTCGAGGCTAGTATTCATAGCCTTGTGATTTGATTCCTCCGTTGCATGCCGAAATCTGGCGCTAGGTTCCCCGACCTCGACTGGGATTAAGGCTTCGGAGCCATATACCAAGGAGAACGAGGTTGCTCCCGTGCTGGACTTTGATGTCGTTCGGTACGCCCAAATGACCTCGGGTAGAACTTCTCTCCATTTCCCCTTAGCGTCACTCAACCTTTTCTTTAAGCTTTGGATAATAGTCTTGTTCGTAGATTCGACCTGTCCGTTTGCGCTCGGATGATATGGCGTCGATAAGATCCTTTTTATTTTGTGTTCTTCGAGGAACTTTGTTACCTTGCTGCCGATGAATTATTTCCCGTTGTCACATACGATTTCGGCAGGTATCCCGAATCGACACACGATGTGGTCCCAAATAAAGTCAATAACTTCTTTTTCTCTGACCTTCTCGAAGGCCTGTGCTTCCACCCATTTAGAAAAGTAGCCAGCCATAAACAAAATGAATTTAGCTTTACCTGGTGCCGTTGGCAGAGGTCCGACGATATCCATCCCCTATTTCATGAATGGCCACGGAGATAGGACTAAGTGAAGTTGTTCTCCGGGATGATGGATCATCGGTTCAAACCTTTGACATTTATCACATTTTCGAACAAACTCCTTAGTTTTTCCATGCTATCCCATTCATCGGTGCAAACCTTTTGACATTTTTCCATGTTATCCCAGTAATACCCCGCTCTAATAATTTTTTGAATCAAAGACTCAACGCCGGAGTGGTTTCCACAAGTGCCTTTGTGGATCTCTCGTAGAACATAATCGGTGTCCCCCGACCCTAAACATACCGCCAACGGTCCATCGAACGTATAATGTTCCACCTTCATCCAATGCGAACCTAGCAACCTTGGTTCGTAGAGCCCTCGACTCTTTATGATCCGATGGGAGATTTCCATTTTTCAAATATTCGATATACTTATTCCTCCAATCCCAAGTCAAACTTGTAGAATTTATCTCGGCATGACCTTCCTCGAACACAGATATCGATAATTGGACAACAGTCC
Organism: Nicotiana knightiana; assembly: GCA_005239525.1. Taxonomy (NCBI): domain Eukaryota; kingdom Viridiplantae; phylum Streptophyta; class Magnoliopsida; order Solanales; family Solanaceae; genus Nicotiana; species Nicotiana knightiana. Next base: position 68,685 of record ML422047.1, on the reverse strand, counting down.
CCGAGACAATATCATCTTCTTCGACTGATGACCCCAAGTTCACAAGTGCGCCGACCTCACTATTTTGTTCTCGAGGTACATGGTCTAGCATCTATTTCTTGAAGCTGTGCAAGGTTACCTGTAGCTTGTCCAAATACCTCTGCATCCTATCCTCTAGAACTTCGAAGCTTTTGTTTACTTGGTTCACCACCAATAAAGAATCGCACTTGGCTTCAACTACTTCTGCTCCCAAGCTTTTAGCTAGCTCGAGACCTGCAATCATGGCCTCATTATTAGTCAACCTGGAAGTTTTGATAGATTGTCTAATAGTGCTACCTGTAGGTGGCTTCAAAACAATGCCAAGCCCGGAACCTTTCATATTCGAGGCTCCGTCCATGAAGAGGGTACATACCCCCGATGATGTACTAGATTTTAGTAGAAGTTCCTTTTCCACTTCGAGTATGAGGGTTGGCGCGAAATCGGCCACGAAGTCGGCTAATATTTGATACTTGATGGGCGTTCAGGGTTGATATTCGATATCGTACCTGCCAAGTTTGACGACCCAGTTGGACAATCAGCCCAATAACTCGGGCTTGTGAAAAACATTCCAGAGAGGATAAGTGGTTAACACACATATGAGGTGACACTAGAAATATGGCTTTAATTTTCTAGATGCACTTATTAATGCAAGTGTCAACTTCTCTAAGTGTGGATACCTAGTTTCAGCATCTCCTAAGGTTCGACTTATGTAATAAACAGGAAACTGCATACCTTGCTCTTCTCGAACAAGTATGCCACTTACCGCTATTTCGAACACAACCAAGTATAAGTATAGCTACTCATCCACCTTCGAAGTGTGGAGCAAAGGTGAGTCGATAAGTACCGCTTTAATTCCTCTAATGCTTGTTGACATTCCGGGGTCCATGCGAAATAATTTTTCTTTTTGAGTAAAGAGAAGAACCTATGACTCCGATCGGACGACCTCGAGATGAATCAGCTCAAAGCAACTATCCGTCCGGTTAGCCTTTGTACGACTTTTACGTTGTCCACAACGGTGATGTCTTCGATGGCTTTAATTTTGTCCGGGTTGATATCGATCCCCCTATTTGATACCATGAAGCCGAGGAACTTGCTCGAACCGACCCCGAAGGCACATTTTTCTGGGTTAAGCTTCATGTTGTACTTCCTCAAGATTTTGAATGTTCCCTACAAATGAGTTAAATGGTCCTCTGCATGCAGGGACTTAACTAACATATAGTCAATGTAAACTTCCATTGATTTACCTATGTTCCTCAAATATTTTGTTAACTAGGCGTTGGTATATAGCTCCTGTATTTTTTAGCCCGAAGGACATTACATTATAACAATATGTTCCATACTTAGTGATAAATGAAGTCTTTTCTTGGTCCTCCGGGTTCATCTGAATTTGATTGTACCCGGAATAGGCATCGATAAAGGTAAGGATCTCGTGGCTGGCCGTGGCGTCGATCATACGATCGATGTTAGGCAGTGGAAAAGAGTCTTTAGGTCATGCCTTGTTCAAATTCTTGTAATCCACGCACATTCTAAGTTTGTTCCTTTTTTAGGGACCACGACTATATTGGCTAACCATTCGGGATATTTTACTTCCCTAGTGGACCCTATTTTGAGAAGTTTAATTACCTCGTCCTTTATGAATGCATGTTTTACCTCGGACTGGGGCCTTCTCTTTTGTTTCACTGGTTTAAACTGGGGTCGAGGCTTAGCCGATGTGTTGTTATCTCCGCCGGATCCCTGTCATATTTAAATGGGACCAAGCAAAACAATCTATGTTATCGATAAGGAATTGAATGAGTTTTTTTTTCTGAGTTCGGGGGTTAATCCCATTCCCAAGTATACCTTTTGCTCGGGCAGATGCTCGATCAGTATCACCTGTTCCAATTCCTTGACCATTAACTTGGTTGCATCTGATTCCTCGGGAACAACAAAAGTTTGAGGAGTAAGGAAATCCTCTTCTTCTTCTTCTTTGATTACATGTTCCTCCGACTCGATCGAGGCTGGGACGGTAATTGCTATTTAGCCATCTGCTTGTCTTTGATGTACGATTTTTCTGGGGTCGAAGGTGCCAGTGTCGATGTCACATCCTCGACTGCAAACATTTTCTTTGTTGCGTGTTGTTCCCTATAAACTGTTTTCACACCATCTATTGCTGGAAATTTTAACATTTGGTGAAGGGTTGAGGGGACTGCCCTCATGTTGTGAATCTAGGGTCTTCCGAGTAGGGAATTGTATCTTATGTCTCCCTCGATCACGTGGAATTTAGTATTTTGAATGGTTCTCTGCACATTTACTGGTAGAATAATCTCCCCCTTCGTTGTTTCACTTTCCATGTTGAAGCCATTTAGGACTCGAGATGCAGGTAAAATTTGGTCTTGCAGGCCGAGCTGCTCTACGACCCTTGATATGATTATATTTGTCGGGCTACCGGGATCCACTAGAACACGTTTAACTTGAATTTTATTTAATAAAATAGAAATTACCAGGGCATCGTTGTGCGGCTGGGAAATGCCCTCCGCTTCTTCGTCGTTGAATGACAGGATGCCTTTAGGCACATAACTCCGAGTCCATTTTTCTCGGGTGATCGACACCTTGGTACGTTTGAATATAGGCCCTCTTGGAATATCGTCCCCGCCAATGATCATATGAATTACATATTGTGGTTCTTTTTGCTCATTCTTTCTATTGGCGTCTCTTTCTCTGAAGTGATTCTTAGCCTGATCACTGAGAAACTCTCGAAGATGACCCTAGTTGAGCAATCGAGCTACCTCTTCCCTCAACTGCCTGCAATCTTCAATCCTATGGACATGTGTACCATGATATTTACACATCAAGTTTGGGTTTCTCTGAGAAGGACCGGTTTGTATAGGTCTAGGACACCTAGTGTCTTTGATTCTCCTCATAGCCGATACAATCCCCGACGCATCGACACTTAAATTGTACTCCGATAACCGAGGTGATTCTACGAGATTGGTATGTTTATCAAAACCATTCTTACTCATAAATCCCCGAGAATTTTGCCCTCGATCATTTCTTCGATCATTCCGGGGAGGATTGCATCCTGAATTGTTGTTTCTTCGATCTTGGACATATGCCTGATGCCGCTCTTTGTTTGACCTTGGTTCCCAGTTGGTATCCCTTGGGGCTTTTACTGCCAATCTGTTTGGGTGAACTGACCCCGAGGGGGCTCCCAGCTGGTCGTCCTCGACCCTGATCTTCGATTGATAACGATTATGTGCATCTGCCTATGTAACAACAGGATATTCGATCAGATTTTTCTTCAACTGTCGTGATGCTATCGAACTTCGCTCGTTCAACCCCTGTGTGAAAGCTTGAACAGACCAATCATCCGTAACTGGTGGTAATTCCCTTAACTCCATTTGAAATCGGGACACAAACTCCCTCATCATCTCATTGTCCCTTTGTCTTATCTTGAAAACATCTGATTTTCTCGTTGCAACTTTTATGGCCCGACGTGCACCTTCACAAAAGAATCAGCTAACATGGCAAATGAAATAATCGAGTTCGGTGTCAAGTTGTGATACCAAACCATTTCTCCCTTTGATAGAGTTTCCCCAAAATTTTCAACAAAACGGACTCGATCTTATCGTCTTCCAAGTCGTTCCCCTTTATCCCGCACGTGTATGTAGTGATATGTTCGTTAGGATCAGTGGTCCCGTTGTATTTAGGTATATCCGGCATACAGAACTTCTTTGGGATTGGTAGGAAAAGGCTTCTGCATGAACTTTTTTGAATCCAAGCCCTTTAAGATCGGAGGTGCCCCTGGTATCTGATCAACTCGGGAGTTTTATGTCTCCACTTTGTTGTCATTATCTTTGATCTTCTTCTCTCCCTACTCGATTCTTTTAGTGAGCTCTTCGAGTATTTTCATGATTGTAGGGTCAGTCCCCGATCCGTTACCGTTCGACCTTTTTGGCACCTGCTCGGTACGGCGAGTGGTTTCTGGTTCGACCACACTCGGAGTTTTATGTCGACTCTGTAGCTGAGCGATAGCAACCTGCTGAGCTTGTAGCATTTCGAATATTACCTGGAGGCTAACTCCCCCGTCTCCTACAACCTGTGTTCCTTGTCCACCAGATCAGACTTCCTTGCGCACACTTCCTCCGGGGTCTGCGGCTAAGTCCGCATTCAAAGCAATATGCGAACTAACATTGACTGGTTCTACAATCAACACTTCGCCGTGTACGGATGCGCTTTGTGAGTTTGACATGTTTTAACCTGAAAATAAAAATTCTTGACAAGAACAAGTGTGAAAATAACGTGTGTTATCAGAATCGGTACTGAAACAATCACTATTATCCTTTGCCCCACGGTGGATGCCAAACTGTTTACCCCAGAAATCTGAGTAACAATTAAATTTGTTTTGTAGTTTAAAGATATGTGATTCGGTCCAATACTCACTGATAATCAAGAGAACAAACGTATATATTAAAGAAGTAAGTTGAATCAAACTGGTGTGCGAGCAATTCTTGACCTCGAGCTATTGATGACCTCGAGGTATGTCAATAAGGACAGTAAAGTGAGAACAATAAAGTTAAGTGACAATTCTGATGAGTGATGAGCGAGAAAGTAAGAGTGTATATTCTTTTACCAAATGATTGATTGATCCTTTACAAATGAATGAGCCACCCTTTATATAATAGGGGGAGGGGTGTCCTAAATAAAATACATTTCTATTTTTAGTAAGGAATCTAATTGGACAACTGTCTAACTACCTAGTACGAATTCGTACAAATCTGTTCTAGAATTTATGCCTTGATCTTTGAGCCATTGCGGGAATCTTGCTCTTTCTGTTACAAATCCATAACCGCATTATCTCGGGATTGGTCATATTCGGCCTCGGTATTCATCGTGTACTTTGATCTTCGAGCCTTGCACTCCGTCATCTCGAGCTCGGTCCATCGGGCTCGAGCATGGTCTATTCTGAACTCGGGCTCAAAACGACTCTTCGAGCCTATGAAATCGAGCATACTTAATTTTGACCGTATACAATATTGTCCGGTATAAACAGCGTGATCAGTAGCTCTAGCTTGCACGAAATGATATTAATCCCCAAATGGTAACAACATGATAAATGAATCTAAATTTCGAGAAAAACCAAAAGTAAACAAGGGCGTAATAAATGACTATATATATTGTATGAAAATGATAACTATTGCCCAAAGGAAATAGTAAATAATAAAAAGCTATTTGGGAAATGAATCCAAAATAACCAAAGATGTATGAAAGAATTACAAAAAAATATACGTGACATCACACTATAAAAAAAATGGTCCATGTTTTTAAGTTTTACCCGACCTAGCCTATATTGTATATATTTTGAAAGCAGGGGCTTTTGCATCCGTACCCACTTTTTGTGTCACGTTTTAACTTATACCCACTTTGTAAAAAAAATTGCACCCGTACCCGCTTTTGCGCATAACTTCAGCATGCGGGGCTGAAGTAGCAAAGACAATCACGCAAAACTTCAGCATTCTAGTAGACGGGCCTGAAGTAGCTTGCGAACTTCAGCATACGGGGCTGAAGTTCTCCAGTTATAAAGATAAAAACTTCAGCATACGGGGCTGAAGTTCCCCAGTTATAAAGACAAAAACTTCAGCATACGGGGCTGAAATTTCCCAGTTTACAAAGACAAAACTTCAGCTCTAGAGCTAAAGTTTTCTAGAGCTGAAGTTTTGTCTTTGTAACTGGGGAACTTCAGCCCCGTATGCTGAAGTTTTGTCTTTATAACTGGCGAACTTCAGCTTAACTGGTGAACTTCAGCTCAGCGAGGGAAATGGAGTTGAAGTTATTTAAAAAGTGGGTACAAGTTAAAAGTTTTAAAAAAAAACGAGTATAGGTTAAATGGGGGCGACCAAATAGGGTGCCCCGCGTAATTTTTACTTGAAAGCACTAGCAAATTAAAAATTTGTGTTTTTACAACCATTTTTTCACTCTCTCTTCTTTTCACATCTTCTAGATATGCTTTAAGGGGTCGTCTGCCATTACTGCTTCTCCCCCTATGTCACTTGGTTGCAATGTAAGAAAATTAAAGAGTAGAAGTCCACTATGAGAGGTCATTCAAAGCTTTGCTTTCGAAAATAGGATTTTTTGAGTTTGTTAGTTGTTTGGATTGGGTGTTGTTCCAAATGATTGAAAATATCAAAAGGAGTTCACAATTTAAATTTGAAGGGATTTGGAGTAGATTTGAGCCAAATTTGAGTTGTATTTCAGAAAAGACGCAAGGAAGAAGACGAAGTCGGTTTTTTATATAATTATGTATAATCTTGTATAATAGTGGATAAACACATCTTATACACTATTATACACCTTTATACACCTTTATACAAGCGTCTGTAGACGAACTTCTTCCACGATTTTCAGTTACAATTCTTGTTCAAAACCAATCCAAATCTCCATTAAATGACTTCAAATTTTATATACAACCTCCTTATACTATTTCTAACAAGTCTAAATAACACCCACTCTAAATTTTTCACAAAATCAAATTTGGAATTTAAATCCACATATTTATGCCTGTTAAAAATCTAATTTTCACCACCCAAATGGATTTGGTTTCTTGAACTAATATTTGAGTCACAGTTACTGATTCAAAAATTAACTTAAAAGCTTGAGTAATCTTTTTTTAAAAATTAAATAATAATTTTTGAAAACCTATTGAAGTTGAATATTGAGTATTAACCTATTATTTTTGGACTATTTAATTATAAATCAAAATATAAGCTATAAAATTGAAAAGTGGCGAACCCATTATGTAAAATTTTCCCAAGATGTATCAAGTAGTCCACTTTGAAATATTGCGAGGACAGGAAAAAGTGTATTGATAAACAATTGTCTGCCTTCTTAAAGTGAGAGCAATGATGGAGGCAATGAAAAAGTTTTGGCCCCAAGAACGGTTAAAAGGTTATTTGCCCATCCATTAATTAAGGAGAAGAAACCAGTGCAATATCCTTAATTGCTTTTCATTTTCATTTGGGTGTACGAAGCAATTTTAACTTGTTTGGTTAGTGAGTGAAGAGTTTTTTTTTGAAAAATATTTTTTATTAATATTAACTTAGAGAGTAGAAAATATTTTTTAAGAAAATAATTCCTTACCCCCTTCCCCTCAAGGTTATGCCCTATAAAATAGTTTGCCTTTCAAAGTAAAACTTAGATTCTTTTCTTTTGTTCACTGGCTTCACACAAGGTTGCATAACCCACCAATCGAATTCGAATGCCTTGATATGCTATATATTCATCAACACTCAAGTAAATATAGATATTATAAAATGTAAGAAAAAAAAGGTTCTGTCGAAAAGCATTTCAAATATGACCTAGAAAAGAAAGGAAAAGAAAAAAGAGGAAACACGAACCTCTTTATAACAATGTTCTTGTACAACAATACTTCACTATAAAAATTAGTTTCATTAAGGGAAATCAAAATATAAAGAAATAATCTCATCAAAAAGTCAAGCGGTGTTATTATATAATAAATATACATATTTTAAAAAAATTATCGAGCTATACAGGGTAATTTTCCGGTGAAGAGATGTCGATTGATACCCTTTTGGTTCATGTGGCTCCGCCACTGATAAAAATCAAGTTTTTTCGAAACCAATTCTCATGTTATGTTATAATATATGCTCTCTATAACGACACAAATATTTGAAATAAAGGAACCAGAGGTTTGGCTGTATATCATGAATTAAGTTGATCCCCACCCCATGGATTGCCTAAAAAGAAAAGAAGCACCAATCTTAAGACTTGTTGTATTGTTTTAAGTCACAAATCTCATTATCTTATTACCCTTAAGTATAAAACTTAAAAAAGAAGAAGTTGGTTAAGCTTACTTTTAAAGTGGGGTTACATCATGCAAACCACTATGTATCTTTTTTAGTAAAACTCAAACATCGTCTTTGGTTGTCTGCATATATTCTTCTTTTTCTTGTACAATATCTTGTCTTGTTGACCTAATCTTCCCAAGATCCCTATTCATTTCTTTATTTAAAAGCTTTGTTTGTTTGTATAAAGTTCCAAGTTATTTCATAACACATGGGTGGATGTTCACAATAAATATTACTTATTATCATGGTGTGGTTTTTATAGAAAAAAGAAAAAAGGAAAAAGAAAAAGACTTACTAACACCACAAAGAAAGCAGCTTTCAATTTCAAAAGGGACATGTCAGTATGTTTTATGTGGTAGTTTAAATAAACAGGGAAGGGTACAGTTGCCATGTTTTTGGAATGTTATGAAAATTTGGTATGCATCTTCTTCATAAATCAGCTCATACTTTCTTCCAGCTAAGTTTTTTGTTCCTTCCCACACTTAACTCAAAGCTTCAGATAGAATTCTTCTGCCATCCATTATTTGGATTTGGTTTTTTCTTGTGAGGAAGTGTATGTTATGTGAATGAATCATCAGAGGGTAGGACAGTCATTTCATCATTTAGATGAAAACATCTTTGTTTTCTCTCTCTCTTAAAAATTATACACGTCCCTTTCTTTTCATTAAAATAAGTTTCAAGAATCAGAATTTTCATGTAAAATAATACAGAAGCAGAATTTCTGGACATTATGATGTTTGATTGAGAGGTGTTCATTTACAATCATCAGAACCCCTCCAAATTTCTAAACTATTGCCTCTTGCTTCTGCTTCTTTCTTAAATATATACCTACACTAGTTTTGTTTTCAATTTTTATTTTCTGCTGCTCACTGGATGAAGCACAAGAATTTTCTGCTGGATTTTGGAATTTGGGACATCATTATTTCCTGTGTACAAAGTGTCAGCTCAAGGGAGAAACTTGTCATCTAGTGTAATTGGATTAATTAATTGTTCTGTTATGAAAATTTGGTTGTTTCAATTGCTTTATGAAGTCAAAGATTGGATCTTTTTTGGATTCTATTAGGTGGAGTTGTTTGCAATGGGCTGCAACTGGTCATTGTTGAGATGAATTCTTGATGAAGGAAAGCAGTTTGATGAGGGTTTTGTTCTGCAAAATCCATTGTCCATTTATTTGCTTCTGTAAACCCTCTGCTGCTCACCTTTACACTTCAGGTCCATTGAAACTGGAAAGTGGCCCACATGTCACTCCAACACTTGTTTCTGATCAACAATCTGTTGCTGCTGAGGTCAAACAAGAGAGTCCTTTAGATGGAAACCAACTTCCTGAAAATGATCTTAAAAGCTGTATTAGGAAAATCCCTAATTCTTCAAAGGAGATTGACAAGAAGAGAGTTCAATGGATGGATAACATAGGGAAAGAACTTGCTGAGATCAAGGAGTTTGAATCCAGGTATCTTCTTGCTGAGAACAGCATTACATTTGGCTCTACTTTTTTGCACAAAAAATGTTTCTGCTCAATTGAGGTGAGTTGTTAATTCTGTTATTGGGGTTTAAATTAAGGGGTAAATATGACAAAATGTGGAGAATATAGATCCAGGTTGCTGGATTTACTTAGATATATTATTGAGATCTATCTGTTTGAAGTTTGAACATCTTTGATTTCTGAACAAAATAAAGACCAAATAGAAATTAGGCATGTGATAGAAATATGAAGTTCTGCGCAGAACAATTTCTAGGTGGACATGGGATGTGATAGGAAATTGAGTGAACAATGATAAGTACAATACTAATGTGCGATGCCTGTATTTTGCAGTCTAGGATTTTTGTTACTGATACTAAAGAATGTTTACTTGATGTGCCCGTATATAGCTAGTTCGTGGTCACAACTACTGGTTCTGATATCTTTGTACATGCCATTTTATTTGGATAGTTAACCTCTCACCTTCTTTTATGCCTTTCTCTGCTGATGCTAAACTGGGTTTATTTTGATGTACACTTTCGCTGCCTATACTAAACGAGTATGAGGCTTTTTGAATCTGGGCTGGGGAGAGTTAAAAGGGTGTGATAAGAAAATTGCATTGATTGCCATGACTAAGATTCTATGGATCATAATGTTGAACTGGAAGATGTGAAAAGATTCTACAGGTCATAATGTCGAACTGAAAGATGTGTGCCTTCGAATTGGTTCCCGATGGTACTCAGTCAAGCTATGAGCCAACTGAAGCGCGTTTGACTCAATTTTAGGTTATATTAGTTTTATACTAATATAAAGTATTTGTCATGTAAGCTGTTCTTGGTGAGACTTTCAAGAAAGTACAAACAGCTTTCTAGCCATTTAAAATTACTAACTGCCTGCCTCATCAATGATAAGTGGAGATGGTGTCAAGTTCTGAGCTATTTAAAGCCCGTTTATTGCAGTTTTGTAGAACAGGATTTACGGCTTAGAATTTAAAAGCTATTTATTGAGCTATCCTTAAGTGAATTGATCTTGCGCAATTAGTTGATTGGACATGAAGATGGAAGTGGCATGTACAGGCATTGGTACAAATGCATTCTAATCATATGAAAGAGGGAATGCTTACTTCTCCAGGAATATAGTGAAACACATAACGACCTAACCATTCAGAAACATAAATTTGGTGGCTGCATTCCTTCTGTTACAGACTAGACTTAGAGAAGCATGATGTGATGTCACATTTAAGACAGATGTCACATTTAAGACAAAAATTCTGTCTGTCTTCTTTCCTGATGGATGGATTTTCTTTACATCATGCTAGAGAAATTAGGAGCCTGAAAGATTTCGTTGCTTCTTTTATGAAAATAAATTAGATGAATTAATACTCCAGTAGTAATTGGAAAAATGACATTGTATAGCCACTGTAAAAATAATAGCCGAAAAAATGTATAAAATGTATATATTTTTTGTATACATATACATTCTGTATGTTATATGCAAAAATTATACAAGTTTTATACGCTTTTTTGGCTACCAGATGTAAATAGTTTGTGGCGCGGGCAAAAAGTGATAATACCCCATAGTAATTTCCTTTTCACTTTTGTAGTTGTGTCTAAATCGGTATTTCAGTTTAATTCCCTCTTGGGTTGTTCCTTTAATAGTAAGCTGACTGTTAAGATGATGTTATCTGCAGTGAAACGGGGGATACTGACACTGAAGAGGAGACGAGACATTGTCTATGCATTATTCTTTGATGCTGCTCAACCAGTTTCTTCCTGAAACTACTTCCAACGCGGGGCTGGGGCTGCAGTTTAACCTAACAGAAGACAATGAGGAATTGACTTCATGTGCACGGGAACTTTGTTCATGATTAGAAAAGTTACAGGCGCTAAAGTCACTCATCTAAGCATGCTTCCATCAGAATTGCTATTCTTATTGCATTTACATCGAGAATTTCTTCCATGTCGTGCTTTAGTAGAAGCGGAGTTGATGCTGTCATTTCAAAGCTAGACTCCTCATTTGAGTACATTTCATTATCTGGGGAACATCCTACATGGGAATGAAGGTTGTTCATGTATCACTTTCCTGCCATTGCGGATCGTGATCACTTCAAGCTTCTTATGTGAGAATTCATGTCAACTGACAATTGTTCCCTGTTGTAAACGCGTGAAGCTTTTATTCTTGCTTGATTCTCCTGAGCAATAAAACCACACACAAACTATCTATTTTCTCCTGCAGTAACTTTTCTGGTTCTAGCATCTGAAGGCTACTGAAAAAGCTATGTGCACAAATGTTAAACTACAAAGAACAAGCAGGATGTATTGTTTCTGTTGTTTTCTCCAAATAATAAACTTTGAACGAGTTTCAGTTTGGTAGACCAATAATATATTGTGCATCAGTGAAACTGGTTTTGATCATGAAAGGAATATTGGAGGGATAAACAAGCATAACTTTGAATATGTAACAAGTTATAATTCCTCTTCATAATTTGGTGATTTCCTGGAAAGTCAAGAATTTGGTGATTTCTAAAGCTGCAAATGCTTTAGATTGCTCATTTCAATTTCATAGTTCTGAAGCTGATCTGCTTCTCGTGGCATATCATTCCTTTCTTTTTCAGTTTAGATTTTACAAGTAAGCAGTTAGAATGATATTTTTAGGATAATTAAACATAGTGGTAGACATATATACTAGCTCGAACTATATTAGGAAAAGAAAAAGGCAATTTTACTGACCATTACAATCTTAGTGGGTTAGGAGATTGCTTTGGTTTCGAATTAGCAGTCAGTCTATTGTTTTTAGCACTCGAATGCAACCTCATAGCCATCTCAAGGTACCCTCAAAAAGGAAAAAGAATACTCTCATGATGGAAATATTTATTAGTAAAATTATGCAGGAAAGGTTCAACTGCAGCTGTGTAAGAGAAGTGAGGCAATTGTTACTCTTCTCCTCATTATGTTTACTATCCTAATTCTATGCTGCTTCTTGATCTGTACTTATGTATCATCAAGGGAATCACCAATTTAAAGTGCAACTGCTTCAGTGCCTAAGCTGTTGTGTAAGCTTTTTGGGGGGTGAAAAGTCCAGTAAGAAATATGACTAAAATTGATACAAGGAAACCAATTGGGAATCCTATCCACATTGCTTCCCATGCAAACCATGGCTCTTTGCTCTCATTCTCTTGTGGTGACTTGTTTTCAGGACACTGCAGTTGAATTTGGAAGCCACAGAGATCACTATTATTAGCATAATAAGTTGGATCATCCATTGTATCCATTTGGCCACCAACTGGGATTTTACCCTTTAGATGGTTATTGCTGACATCCAGAGTAGTGAGTTGTTGAAGCTTTGTAAAGGATTGCGGTATTGGACCAGAGAGACTGTTGTGAGACAAATCTAAACTCTCCAGATTCTCTAAATTCCCAACAGTTGCTGGAATTTTGCCTTTAAGGCCATTGTAAGAGATGTTAAGCATCTTTAGGCCTCTAAGTTTGCCTATAGAAGATGGGATTTTACCAGAAAGATGGTTTTTTGACAAGTCCAGCCAAGAGTAGATGTCGATGCTGGCACTCGATGACAGACTTTGTACTGACCTCTTCCAGTTCACTATCAGGTCAATGTATTCAATTGAGAAGGTGAAAATGAATGAAATTGATGAGAACGTACTTGGCGTTTCAATCATTCCAACTAGATTTCCGACCTCTGAAGGGATACTTCCAGTGAAGCTGTTGTGTGACAAGTCAAGTATTTGAAGCTTACTTAAGTTGGAAATGCTACAAGGAACTGAACCTTGTAGGAAATTATTCCTCAAATTCAAGCTTCGAAGTGTGGATATTTCTGAAATAAAATTTGGAAATTCTCCAGTGATTCTGTTTTCATGAAGATCAAGATGCTCAAGCATGTAAAATTTGGTCAGGTTCCTGTTCAAACTCCCTGAAAAATTGTTTCCCCCTAAGGCTAAAATCCTGGTTTCTTGTGAAAAGGATAGAGGAACATCACCGGAGAAGTCATTAAAGGATAAGTCAACATACGCAACAAAAGAAGTTGGATCAAAAACTGGAATTGTGCCAGAAAGTCTGTTCTTTGACAAGTCCAACAGTAACAAGCGATAAATATTGGTGATGGAGCTCGGAATTTTTCCAGAGAAACTATTCTCAGCCAATATGAGAACCATAATCGCGGTAGCATTACCTATGTTTTCTGGCAGCTCCCCCGAAAACCTGTTTCTTGAAAGGTCAAGAAGAGATAGACTTCTGGAATGGAAGAGACTAGGAAGGAGAGAACCTGTTAGATTGTTATCTGACAGAATAATAGTTCCAAGTTCCATTTCTGCAAGCCACTGAGGAAAAGTTCCTACGAGCATGTTGTCACTCAAATCCAAGTAATCAATACTTCTTTGTGAAGAAATCCATTCTGGGATCGGTCCTACAAGGCCGCAAGACTGAAGGGACAGTCCAGATAACATGCATTGAGGCACTATCTTGGCATTGTTGTTCCATTTCAATGCATTTTTTCCAAGAAACAGATTTTTCAGAGCCTTCATGTGGAATAACCAAGATGGAATCTCTCCAGTAAGCATATTGTTATCCAATTTAAGAGTCTCCAATTTGGTCATGTTCTTTATGGAACTTGGAATGATACCAGTCAGCTTGTTCTTGCTCAAGGCCAAAGTAGACAGATTTGACAAGCTCCCCATCTCAGTTGGAATCTGCTGTGAAAATAGATTTTCCCTTAAATCCAACACTTGCAATCCCTTCAAGTTCAATATAGAAAGTGGGAATCCACCAGAAAAGTGGTTGTTTCTGAGGGACAATTCTTGAATCTTGCTGAGGTTTCCAATCTCCACGGGAATGTTTCCACCAAGAAAGTTGTCATCAAGCTTCAATGTTCTCAACTTTTGAAGAAATCCTACTTCAGGATCCAAAACACCAGTAAGCAAATTCTCACTCAAGTCTAGATATTGGAGGTACCTTAACTGAAACACTTGGGGAGGAATAGAGCCAGTAAAGTTATTCTGCATCAAGTCAAGATGAACTAAGTTTCCAAGACTGGCAATCCATTCACCCGGTATTTGGCCTTTTATGTGATTTGAGGACAAGATAAGCATCATCAAAGATTTTATTCCGAAAAGGGGTGCCAAAACAGAAGAACTGACTGCAACAGGTTCAAGAGATTGAAGAGAAACAAGGGAATCCAGATAGAGAGCAATCACAGCTCCAGAATTTGATTTAGAGTCACAAATGACTCTATCCCAAGTACAACAATCGGAGGTGGAATTCCAGTCTTCAAGTCCAAAGCTGAAGAAACCATCTGAAGAAGATGAATTAACAGCAGCAGCATTCTTGAGGAATGCGGATTTAAACTTGAGAAGGGCTTGTTTTTGATCAATTGGACAGCAAAAAGCAGCTCTAAAGAAACTGAGAAATACCAGAGAAAGAAGCAGTAGGCATGGTTTAGTCATGGTTGGTTCGAATACTCTTTGAAATATTCTTTGTCCAACTGTCGGTTCTTTTTCTTCAAGTAAGGCATTAATGAGCACAATCTAGTTTTATAGAATGATACTTTTGCCCATACTAGTTGAGTCAATGGAGCCTTTCTAGTTGATTAGAATGGGCGTCAAGTCATTCTAGTGGTTAGGTGAAGTCAAATGAATTGAGTATTACAGTGACAAATCGTTCTTTATAGGGTGGTAGCTAGTCATTGTAGTGATTAAAGTCAATGTGGCACTAGTGTTTTTGGTCTGAAAATAGAATATAAACAAGTGAAGATTGTTTGGCTTGCTTTTGGAGAGCAATTTTGACTGGTTATCTCTCAGCATTGGAGTATTCTATGGAAGTTAGAAAAAATTACATCATTCTAATATTTTGGGTATTTTATAGGTGTATTTTGAGGTTCCAGAAACTAGCACTTAGTCAGTTGAGATTTGAGAAAGTGGCACATACATCCTGTTGTGTTACAAGTTGAAGAACATACGAACTGTGCCACTTGACTTTTATTTGTTACAGTATTTAGCAAAGATTACGAACTGGACATGATCAACACAAGATGGAACTGTGTCTCTGCCTATTTGACTTTTTTATACAACGACTTTCAAGGAACAGCGGAAGGAAAGAAAAGAAAACAAAAGGGATGAGTCCTTTTTCCTTTTTGCTATATACAGGAACATGGTTCATTCTTACCGCTGTCATGCATGAATAGGGTTGGCTATGGCCGGGTCGAAAACGGATAATGCAAAAACAGATAAATATTTAATACGAATAAAAAACGGGTTAACCAACGGACAATATGAATATTCGTATTATCCATGACTTCTTGAATATGATCACTTTTGGGAAAATTTCTAGTCTCCTAAACTTGAGGAACTACTAATTTGAGGCTTTATAAATGTAAAAGTTAAACTCATTAGCTATCCGTTTTCTAAGTGGATAATATGATTTTTATCCATATTAGATTTGTTTTAAAAAAATTTATTATCCAACCCATTTTTTAATAGATAATATGGATGGATATTTATATATTTTAATCATTTTTCCACCACTATGCATAATTAATGCTACTTTTCTTTACTTGTTGGAGTAGTCAAAGATGCTACTGAAATAATTCTTAAGATATTTATTATAGTTCTTATTCACTTACGTTTCACATTCAATGTATGAGAAAACAAGTCAAGTTGCAAAGAGCTCATCTTATTCATTTTGGCAAAACTCCAAATACATTGTCCTAGATTGTAACGTGAAGAAGCTTGAACTGGAGTATACTATACTGAGCTTTAACTCGAAAAAGCTTGAGTTTAGCTTGGAGAAGCTTGAATTTCAATTTATTATGCTAGAGTTTAACTGTACATAACTTTGAACTCCACGACAAATTATTCGTGTTTTAGCTAAATGTATTTTTATTTAAATTTATTTCCGTATTAAAAAATACATAGTTAGTTTTTACCTACTTTACAATACTGGCTATTTTTTCAATTAAATGGCCCAAAATTGGCCAGCTCATGCAATTTTACATTCTGGGATTCCAAGAATGTCCGGATCCGATATTTGAGTCTGACAACCCAAAATCTGGGGAGGGTAGGATGTACGCAGCCTTACCCTACCCTGGAAGGGTAGAGATTTTGTTTCCGATAGACCCTCGACTAAAGAAGGTGAAAGAAGCCCTGATAGCAAGTAATATCAAGATAAATAATTAGAAACTAAATCGAAGATAACAACAGAGAATATGAAAGGGGTACCGATAACAAGTAATAGAAATATTTATTAGTAAATAATGAAAATATTTATTAGTAAAATTATGCAGGAAAAGTTCCACTGCAGCTGTGTAAGAGAACTGAGGCAATTACTCTTCGTTAGAATATTAGACAAAGGCTGATTGTTATATGTGGTCCCATCATTGTAATTAGAATTAAAAGTGGCCCATGTTATATTGGTTGTAATTGGGCTACCGAGTCAAGGCCCACTACTTATATTCTTTTCATTTCTTGTACAGACAATTCATTCATTTTTGATAATGAGAAAATATCTGTTCTCTCTCTCTCTCGGAGCTTCTCTCAAACAGTGTACCCTATTTTACAATTTCCCATTTCTTCTCTAGATTTCAACATCTAACATGGTATCAGAGCGTAGATTCTGGTAGATCGCTTCAGCTGCTTCCGATCGATGTTAACCATTTCAGTTTTCGTCGATTTTTGAGTTGTCATCGCATTTATGATGGATTCGGGTTTTTTTTTTGTCGAATTTTCACTGGTTGATTTCGGCATATTCTTGCTTCTTTCTACGGGATCTTCATCTTCGATGGCTGTATTTACTGGACCTGGCTGATTTGTTTGTCTAATTCAAGCTAGGGTTTATTCGTCAGTATTTTGCTGAGCCGCAAGAAGTTTCTTCTTTTTTTCACAAGGCTGTTCTCTTTTCGGTTGCAAAAGAGAGGGGTAAATCAGTTTCAATCTAGATTTCTTCTCAAACTTTTTTGGTTGTTGTATTTTGTTGTTCTATTTTCTCTCAATGACGAATGATAATCCTGTTATTACGCCTTCCTCTTCATCTGCTACATCTCGTACTGTGTTTCATGAGGATGATTTTACGTATCCCTGTCATCCACTATATGTGCATCCATCATATATGCTGGGAACCTCCTTGGTTTCTAGTCCGTTTGATGGAACCTGCTATGGCAGCTGGAGGAGAATCATATTAGTTGCTCTATCCGTTCGTAATAAGCTTGATTTTATTAGTGGTTCCTCTACAAAACCACTTCCTGGGTCCTCTCTGACATGCCAATGGCAAAGATGTAATGATCTTGTGGTGTCATAGTTGATTAATTCTTTGTCAAAAGAAATATCTCGTAGCGTAGAATATTTTGAGTATGCCAAGGACATTTGGTGTGAATTGGAAGAGAGAAATGGTAAGACTGATGGGGCTAGAGTCTTTGAACTAAAGAAAGAATTAGCCCATATTTCTCAAGGATCTTTAGACATAGCTTCTTATTTCAACAAAATCAAACAACTCTGAGATGAGATAACTTCTTATAAGGTCAGAGTTTGTACTTGTGGGGGGAAAACCTACATGCAGACTCGCATCAATATTCTAATGATGAAACCACTTCCATCTGTTGGAAATATGTACAGTATTCTATTATTTGATGAGAAACAGAGACATGTGTCTTCTGCCTCTCAATTCTCATCCCAATCTGCTTCCTTTCATGCTGGGACTTCCAAGCCCTCATTTCCTTCAAAGGTTTATTTTGAGGGCCCCAGGACTTCACTTATCTGCAAATATTGCAAGAAGCCTGGCCATTCCATAGATAAATGCTATAAGTTGCATGGGTATCCTTCTCATTTCAAGTTCAGCAAACGACCTCCTCCTCACAGAACTGCTGCACATGTTGAACTTGAATCTTCTGGTGCTTCTTCTGAGCCAGGTAGTTCTGATGGTCCAGCTGAGCATGAGGAATCTTCTGTGATACCTGGCCTTACCAAGGATCAATACTCCCAGCTGATGACTTTATTGCAACAATCCCAACTTTCTGCTTCCCCAAACTCTCCGCCTCTATTGGCTTCTGCTAACTTTGTTGGTAAGCTCATGACTTATGAGGGTGTTTCTTATGGAGATTGTATGTTATCTAGTGTGAATGGCATTGTTTGGATAATAGACTCTGGAGCTACTGATCATATGACTTCCATTAAGAGTTTACTTTTTGATATAATCACTCTTCCTATTCCTTATCTTGTGTCTCTCCCAAATGGGTATAAAGTAAAAGTCACCAATGTTGTTTCTTTAGATTTATTCCCTGATTTAATCCTACATAATGTTCTTTACATTCCCAGTTTCAAACATAATCTCATATCTGTTCAGAAACTTTTAAATCATTGTGATGATGTTGTTAAGTTTACCAAGTCTGCTTGCACATTCCAGGGCCATTTCATGAAGAAGCCAATGGTTCTTGGTAGACTGGACACTGGACTTCACAAGCTATTTCAGCATGTGACTTCACCTGTTGAATCTGTTCATATCAATTCTTGTTCTTCAGTTGTTTCTTCTTTACCTGTTTCTTCCTTACATGTAGTGTCTACTAATGACAATTCATCTGTAAATACCATGGTTGCTTCAAATAAAGTGAATAATTCTGATGTTGTTTGTCATTATAGACTTGGACATATCCCCTTTTCAAAAATGAAATTTATTTCTGGTATTAATAGTGGATTGTCTTCCAAGCAATCTTTCACATGTCCTATTTTCCCCTTAGCAAGACAAACTAGACTCTCATTTACTGATAGTTCTATTCTGTCCACTCATTCCTTTCAGCTTGTTCACATAGATACTTGGGGTCCTTACTCCACTTCTACTCACTCTAGTTCTAAGTACTTCCTTACAATAGTAGATGACTACACTAGGGCTACCTGGACACACCTAATGGGGGCAAAGAGAAATGCTTTTGACTTATTGAAGGCTTTCATTTCCATGGTTGAAACACAATTTCAAACTAGAGTCTAGACTGTGAGGAGTGACAATGCTTTAGAGCTAGGTTCCTCTTCTTCTGGTTCTCTTTTATTTTCTGAAAAATGAATCATTCATCAAACCTCTTGTCCTCATAGTCCACAATAAAATGGTGTGGTTGAGAGAAAACATAGGTATATGTTAGAAACTTCCAGGGCTCTTTTGTTTCAATCTCATCTTCCTATAAAATTCTGGGGATACTGTCTCCTTACTGCCACCTATTTGATAAACAAATTTGTTTCCCCTCTTCTCAAGCACAAGAGTCCCTATGAGCTACTGTTTGGCAAGGCTCCTATATATTCTTACCTTAGATCTTTTGCTTGCCTTTGTTACTCCACTATGCCCAAAACCCATAAAGATAAATTCCATCCTAGGTCTGTCCATGTGTTTTCCTTGGCTACCCTTTTGCAAAAAAAGGTTATAAACTTTACAATCTGTCCATTCAATCTTGTTTTGTCTCCAGAGATGTAATTTTACACATTTTCCCTTTTTTCAAACATTCTCCTTCATTATCCCTTGTCTTGCCTTCTCCTCTCATTCCTGGCCACTTCTCTGATGATTCATCATCTTTTATACCTCCTTCTGTCCCTAGTCATTCTCTTCCACCTCTCATTCCTGACCATATTTCTAATGATTCAACTTCTTCTTTATCTTCTCCTATCCCTGTTTCTTCTCCTCCATCATCTGATCCTCCTACTCTTAGAAGGTCTAGTAGGCCTCACACTGTCCCTGCTTATCTTCAAGATTTTGTATGTCCCATACTTCCTACTTCTATTTCTGCCCCTGTTTCTTCTAGCTCTGAGTCTATTTCATACAATGCAACCAGTTCACAGCTCCATATTCCTGAGCCTTACACTTACTCACAGGCTGTTGCTGTCCCTGAGTGGCAGGAGGTTATGATAAAGGAGTTTGAGGCTTTGGAGGCTAATAGAACTTGGATATTGTTGAGTTACCCCTAGTAAGAAGCCTATAGGCTGTAAATGGGTATACAAGGTAAAATATAAGATGGGACTCTGGAGAGGTATAAGGCCAGGTTAGTAGTTAGAGGTGATACTCAAGTTGAAGGGATTTATTTTCATGAAACCTTTTCTCCTGTTGTCAAAATGTCTACTGTGAAAACCTTGATTGTTGTGGCTGTAAAACAACACTGGTCCTTGTTCCAGTTGGATGTTAATAATGCCTTTTTACATGGGGATCTTGATAAGGAGGTTTTCATGAAGGTGCCTCCTGGTTTATCTGTTTCTCCCTCTTGTTCTTCTTCTCCTCCTTTAGTTTGTAAAATACTCAAGTCCCTCTATGGTTTGAGACAAGATTCTAGACAATGGTATGCCAAATTGTCTCAAGCTCTTTGTTCTAGAGGATATTCTCATTCTTTAAATGACTACTCCCTATTCACTAGGGGTTCTGGTTCTTCCTTGGTCATTTTAGTCATTTATGTGGATGATATTATTCTTACCAGCACTGATCTCTCTGAGATTTCCTCTTTAAAGGGCTTCATACATGAACAGTTCAAGATTAAGGACCTTGGTTCTCTTAATTACTTTCTGGGCATCGAGGTTCTCTACTGTGATTCTGGGGTTCTTCTTCATCAAAAGAAGTTTATTCATGACTTGTTAGAGTCATTTTCTTCTTCTGCCTCTTCTGCTGTTATTTGTCCTCTTCCTGTCAATGAGAAATTAAAGGCTTCTATTAGTGATCCTTGCCCAAGCCTGAAGAGTATAGATGTTTAGTGGGCAAGTTAAATTTCTTAACACACAGGGTCTGATATCAAATTTGCAGTCCAACACCTTAGCCAGTTCCTGCAAACTCCTCGCGTTCGTCATATGCAGGCTGCCTTACATCTCTTGAGGTATTTGAAAGGGACTTCAGACTTTGGGCTATTTTTCAATCATTCTCCTGACCTTTCTTTAAGAGTATATTGTGATAGTGATTTGGCTTCTTGTGCTGATAGTAGAAGGTCTGTCACTGGTTTTTGTACTTTTCTGGGCGCCTGTTTGGTGAGTTGGAAATATAAGAAACAACATGTGGTCTCTCTTTCCTCTACTGAAGCTGAGTACATGGACATGAGTAAAGCTGCCGCTGAAATTACTTGGCTTTCCAGATTATTATATGATTTTGGTCTTCCTTCTTCTTCTCCTGTTTCTTTATATTGTGATAACCAGGCAGCTTTGCATATTGCCTGCAATCCAATTTTTCATGAACGTACCAAACATATAGAGCTGGACTGTCATTTCGTCAGAAGCAAGATTGGTGATGGGCTGATTAGCTTAGCACATGTATCTAGTGATGCTCAAGTTGCTGACATTCTTACCAAAGCACTTCCTTGGCTTGCTCGTCATTATCATCTTCGCAAGTTGGGAGTTTTATCACCCTCCAACTTGTGGGGGGCTGTTAGAATATTAGACAAAGGCTGATTGCTATATTTGGGTCCATCATTGTAATTAAAATTAGAAGTGGCCCATGTTGTATTGGTTGTAATTGGGCCACCCGGTCAAGGCCCACTATTTATATTCTTTTCATTTCTTGTACAGACAATTCATTTATTTTGATAATGAGAAAATATATGTTCTCTCTCTCTCTCTCTCGAAGCTTCTCTCAAACACTGTACCCTATTTTACAATTTCCCATTTCTTCTCTAGATTTCAACATCTAACATGGTATCAGAGCGTAGATTCTGATATATTGCTTCAGTTGCTTCCGATCGATGTTAACCATTTCAGTTTTCGTTGATTTTGGGTTGTCATCGCATTTATGATGGATTAGGGTTTTTTTGGTCGAATTTTTGCTGGATGATTTTGGCATATTCTTGCTTCTTTCTACAGGATCTTCGATGGCTGTATTCACTGGACCTGGCTGATTTGTTCTTCTAATTCAAGCTAGGGTTTCTTCGTCACTATTTTGCTAAGCCGCCGGAAGTTTCTTCTTCTTTTCACAAGGCTGTTCTCTTTTCTGTTGCAAAAGAGGGGGGGGGGGGGCAAATCG
>ML422047.1:30394-46296 GCA_005239525.1 Nicotiana knightiana | reverse complement strand
GGGGGGGGGGGGGCAAATCGATTTCAATCTAGATTTCTTCTCAAACTTTGTTGGTTGTTGTGTTTTGTTGTTCTATTTTCTCTCAATGACGAATGATGGTTTTTATCCATGTTAGATTTGTTTTAAAAAATTCATTATCCAACCCATTTTTAATAGATAATATGGATGGATATTTATTTTTTTAATCATTTTTCCACCACTATACATAATTAATGCTACTTTTCTTTACTTGTTGGAGTAGTCAAAGATGCTACTGAAATAATTCTTAAAATATTTATTATAGTTCTTATTCACTTATGTTTCACATTCGATGCATGAGAAAACAAGTCAAGTTGCAAAAGAGCTCATCTTATTCATTTTGGCAAAACTCCAAATACATTATCCTAGTTTTAACGTGAAGAAGCTTGAACTCCAACATACTATACTGGGCTTTAACTCAGAAAAACTTGAATTTCAATTTATTATGCTAGAGTTTAACTGTACGTAACTTTGAACTTCACGACAAATTATTCGTGTTCTAGCTAAATGTATTTTTATTTAAATTTATTTCCGTATTAAAAAATACATAGTTAGTTTTTACCTGCTTTACAATACTGGCTATTTTTTCAATTAAATGGCCCAAAAATGGCCAGCTCCCGCAATTTTACATTCTGGGATTCCAAGAATGTCCGGATCCGATATTTGAGTCTGACAGCCCAAAATCTCAAACCCATCAACTCGTCGACGTGGCACCACAAATTGGAAACAAAGTGAAGAGGCTACTAGAGCCACTAGTCACAGCCATGGTAATCCGTTTGCAACAAAATGAAATCCTGAATGATCACTTTTGAAACAACAGCATTTGAAAAAGCAAATCAAATTCATTTTTTCATGGCTTCTACCACAAGCAGCTACACCTCACTCTGTTCTTTGCTGAAGCTCAATCAAACCAAGCAGAACCCATCTTCCTGTTCTTTGCTTAAGGTCAAGAATCATCTGCCAGTTTTTAGGAGTTTCTGCAGTAGCCATTCCGGAAAAGCTTCAATCTTGGTGGTTAAATCTCAGGCTGCAAAAGCAGAGGGGGAAAAAGAAGAGGAGTACGAAGAGTATGAAGTAGAGATTGTGCAGCCTTACGGGCTGAAATTTACCAAAGGCAGAGATGGGGGTACTTACATTGATGCCATTGCCCCCGGAGGTTTTGCTGACAAGACTGGCATGTTCTCTGTCGGAGATAAAGTCCTTGCCACCAGGTATGCTCTCTTCCTTTCTCTGTCTTTTTCTTTTTTAATTATCTAATGCAAGAACCTAGAGTTTAACTGCTTTCTTGTGACTTGAGTTTTTTTATCTTAGTTGTTATTCCTACTACTTTATTTATTTATTTTTCTAATTTCTTTTCCCATATGTTTTCTAGCCAAGTGTCTATCGAAAGGCTGCATGCATATTACCCTCCCAGACCCCAATTGTGGGAAATTACTGGGTTTGTGGTTGTTGTAATTCTCTAATGAAAGTAAAGTACTTGTTTTTTTGCTGATTGCTAGTTGTTTTATGGGGCATCGGAAAATAGTTACTATGAAGTTGTAAACCATCCATTATCCATGACTTGTCAAAACTAACTACTACCTTAGGTCGAGTTGGCATTCTAAGAGTGAAAGAAATTAAAAGGAGAAGGATAGGGCAGATAGAATTTTTTAGCATTTCTGTGTTATAAAAAGTTAAAAACTGGGCTGCCGAGGAAATTTTCATAATGCTTTATGTTACTGTGGATGTGGCTTAATCTGTGTTTCATGTGTGGATTGATGGTATTTATGCATGCGCAAAGTAGCATGCCAAAGAATGTGATCGGAACAATGTCAAAATCTGTTCAGTGCAGTGTTTGGAGAAGAAATATGGCCCGCTGCTGAATATGGAAGAACAATGTACACTATCAGACAGAGAATTGGACCTTTGCTCATGAAGATGCAAAAGAGATATGGTTAGTTAATTGAACTGATATAAGCCAACCTAGGCACTGCTTCACTTGGTTTCATGCTGATTATTCTCCTTTATATGTTATCTATATCCCTCTCACCTCATACTCATATAAATCCTTTCCTTAGCCTTTTTATATCGTCCACCATTATTTCTCAGGGAAAATGGAAGAAGCAGGTGAATTGACAGAAAAGGAAATTATTAGAGCAGAGAGGAATGCTGGTTTCATTAGTGATAGAGTTAGGGAGATTCAAGTGAGTAAAGAAGTTTACACAATTACACCGAAATAACTATTTAGACATTTGCCTTGCCTTTGCATGTGATGCCTCAAACTCTGATGTTCTCAGTTGACAAATGCTCGGAGGAAGAAAGAACAAAAGGAGCAAAGAGAAAAGGATCTTCGTGAAGGACTGCAACTCTCTAAGTAAGGCTGAAGCAATCATTTGATTGGTTCTGTACTCTCCAATCTTTTACATACCTACCATATGAGTATTTTCAAAATTGTCAAGAACATCATCTTTCTTTGAGCCGAAGGTCTATCGGAAACAACCTCTCTACCTTCTTAAGGTAGGGCTAAGGCTGCGTACACACTACCCTCCCCCAAAACCCACTTGTTGTTGATGTTGTTGTTTCTCATGCTAGCACTGGCTTATCTTCATTCATGTAAAAAAGGTTCATATTTATGGATTGTTGGCTTCCTGTATGCATTACATATGCAGGTGTTGGGATAGTAATATAATGCCATGCGTATAACGTTTTGATTTTTCTTCTTTGTATTGACTGGTAAAAGGAATGGCAAATATGAAGAAGCACTAGAAAAATTTGAGTCTGTGTTAGGATCAAGACCAACTGGAAATGAAGCTGCTGTGGCAAGTTACAATGTCGCCTGTTGTTATTCCAAGCTTAATCAGGTAAGAGTTAGTACTTTCAACAAAATCGTATTTCTATTATTAGGCTTACATAAACCTTTGGCTAATTTTATTCAGTAGTACCCACCATTTTGATTGGAAACTCCTTTCTCGAATTTTAAAATGCTGCCTGCGTATTTTGTTTGAGTAGGCTGAGCTTTTAGCTGACCATGAATTTGTTTTGGTAATAAATTGCTCTTATAAACTGGATCTTGGTTCTTGAAATGACTCTCTTTAGTCTTTACCTCCTATGATAGCTTCAAGCGGGGTTATCTGCCTTGGAGGATGCAATGGAAGCAGGATTTGAAGATTTTAAGGTAAGTGAGAAAAAGAGACTTTTGCAGGAAATTGTACGGTGTAGTACCTGATTAAAATTTTCCAAATGCTGCTTGTTAACAGAGAATCAGGACAGACCCTGATGTTGCCAATCTAAGGACGTCTGCGGATTTTGAGCCTCTCATGAAGAAGTTCGATGAATCTTTCATTAATGAGAATGCCATCAATGCGATTAAGTCCCTATTTGGCTTCAACAAGAAATAGAGGCAGCAGCATGTCTGTAAACTGAATTGGCACTAGCCCAACATTCGGATTTTGGGTAGCTTACTTTGAGATCCATGCACATATAAGGCAAAAGGTATGGATCTGCAACAAACTATGCTCCCGTTTTGGATTTTGTTTATAAGGTGAGTTAGAGATATCAAATTACACTCTGATTATTAATTGTTTTATTTCAATTGTATTACACTATGGTCAATCCCTTGTAATTATAAGGTTCGCATTCTGAATATGAAAAGATGTTCAATTACAGATCTCATCCATTTTTGTTCCCCTCTTTCTTTTACAAGACCCCTCCCTTACGTTTATATCCCACCAACCCCCTTTTAAAAATCTTTTTTATTCACCTCTTTTCAATTTCCATCAGAGAACCTCCGCCAAGGCCATTAAACAAAATTTCTCTCTTCCTTGTTGTTTTCCACTAGAATAAAATAAAGCAAACCCTTCATAGGATGGCTCATCAACATAGATTCCTGTTGGATGAAAAGAATCCATACAAACCATCCTAGCATGACCATTTAACCACAACGAGCTAGAATGCTTTGGCTATTCTAACAAATATCATGTTGTCACTCAAATGTGGAGAAGGTAATGCTGGAAAAAAGTACTACACATAAAAAAATCGACTTGTAGCCACTGAGATGGACATACCTTTCAATGACTATGGTAACTGTGCCTCGTCTTTAGTCCGGTTACACTCTCTTCCTCATGTTTGGATACATTGTCTTGTCTGTCATTGTTAAATAATACTTTGTTGTTTGGTTTGATTGTATCGTACTGTACTGTAACTGATAAGTTTACTAAAATAACCCTCAATTGTTTAAATATAAAAAAATTATGCATAAAAAACAAAACAGAAGAAGGCAAAACACCTTAAAAAAGCAGAACAAAGGAGCGAGACAGAAGAAGACAAAACAAAAGAGCACAGCTAATTAGATTTGAGTTAAAAGCAAATTAGGAGAAAAAATAAAACAGAACGCAGCAAAACACCTTTAACATTGGTCTGGAAAAAATCAAAGTAGGTTATAGGTTGGAGATTTGGAGTTAAAATAGAAAAAAAAATAAAGGGTAAAATAGAATTGTGGAGTAATAAGTTAGGACATAAATTTGAAAAAAAATAAGAAATAATCCCACCACACCAAATGAGTTGTTTAAAAAAATGAGAGTTTTTATTGTTCCGGAATAATGGATTTAACAATACAATACAATACAATCAATTTTAATGAAACAATCAAAACAACATTGTTTTGAGATAATAATACAATACGATACAACGAGAAACAATCATCCAAACAAGCTGTTAATTCAGTAAAAAAGAAGACCAACTAAAAGTCACTAAAGAATTATTCTTGTCCGATGTTCAGTCGATTCGATCGTTCGAAAAAGCCAATGCTACTAGTTAACTGGTAAATATTTTATTCTAGATCAGTCAATTATAAAGGTCGATTAAAAATGAAAAAACTTGTACTATCTTGGCTTTAAGGAAGATAAGAATTTTTAGAGGAAGAAGAAAGAGAAGGAGGGGGTTGGATCAGGGTGGAGGAGTGGTGGGATCTTTAAATAAGAGGGGCTATATATTAATTACAGGTGTCATTTAAAATGGGGAAAAAAAAAATTTATTTGGAATTTAAAAAAAAATGAAAATTGAGTCTGTTAGTGAGAAAGGACAAAAATGTGCCTAAATGGTCATGACTGGGGCATTTATGCTACCAACTTTTAATAGAGGCTATAATTATCCTATTGCGTATAGTATAAGGATAATTTTGACCCTTTTTCGTATTTATATATCCATCATTTTTCACTCTAATTCCAAATCCAGGTCTTGGGTTTCTAGCTAGGCAAAAGTACTAGATGCACAGGATCTAGAGATTGTGATTTGTATTACTATATCATAGTAAACTTCTCTATTTTGCTCATTGAAAAGCTAAACACTAGAGCAGGAAAGAGCTGGTCCAAAAGCTGCATGAGGGTCCTAATTTAGAGCGAATCCTAAAATACTTTTTTGAAAAGTACTTTTAAGAAAATATTTAGAAGAAGTTTTTTAAAATTTGGCCAAACACTAATTGCTACTCAGAAGTAATTTTTAAATTAATTAACCAAACACAAGCTGCTTCTCACAAAAAATACTTCTCAAAAAAATACTTTTAAAAAAAAAAAATTTCTCAAAATAAACTGATTTTTGCAGCTTGGCCAAACGGGCTATTAGCCTGTCAATAGAATGTTCCCCACTACGTACATGTATCTTGTCTAACTAAATTAGCAAAATCAATAAATTAATATTTGTAACTATTTCAGATACTATTTGCTTAATGCTCACAGACTCACAGTTATGTTTGTAATAAAGAACTGTCAAGTTTTGATCAGGAGAACAGAATGGTTGTTAATTACGTTAGTTATGCAAAGATTAAATTAGTAATATAAAATTCTAATGTTACAGACCAGACAGACACTCTATAATCAATTAAGCGGAATCTTATGCCGCTATTTTTTCCCCTACCAAACGACATCCACCTCATCAAATACGAGTACCACGTTTGATTAGATCTCCTCGTTGCACAAACTTAATGGAAGATGGGCAAATATAAACCAATAGTATTACGTCAGAGATATTTTTAGACCTAAAGTATAATGAGAGACATATTTAAACCTTTTCCCATAGTACAAGTGTATATTGAGACATTTTTCATAGTTAGTTCATAGAGGGTAAATAGCCAAATATATACCTCCATTTTGATATATTGTTCATATCTATCTTCCGTTATATAATGCGAACATATTTACCCTTACCGTTAGCCAAACTTTTAAAAAATACCCCCACCTTACAGAATGCCACCAGATTAATAAAATAATCATTTAAAACAAAATTCATTAACCTAACCCCTTAAACCCATTATTTAAAAATACAGAACCTAGATTTCTGAGACGTCTTAACACATTTTATTCATTTAGAGAGAGACCGGGAATGATGGTGGAAGTAGGATTAGTAAGAACTTATATTTTTGGTTATTAGCTGTTCATGGTGGCATTAGAATGTCATGTTATCACTTTCGGTTATTTTTTATGTGTGGTTATAATATGGCATCCCCTTGTTTAATGTAATTCACTCTTGACAGTTAGTTTGTGTATTGGTAATAACTGATATATACTTTAATAACACTTGTGTTTGGTTAATACATTAAGTTAGTGTACTTAGGTTGTTGAGTTGCTTTCCAACTTGTTGGTTTACTTTCTTTCATTCTTGATGAATTCCTCGGACTGTATCTTGATATTAAATTGAATCTCCTCTAATTATTTATTTATTATAAGTTCAGTTGTTATTAAAAATTATGAGTGTCGCACCCCATTTTCTCGTGAAAGCGGGTTTCGACGTCGTGACAACTCTTTTTAGAGTGGGAGATAGAGTACTAAAAGAAGAGTCATCACCTAACGATTTTAAAGGTGCATTAGAGCACCTATTATGCATTTAATTCTAGTCAACGCTACCAAAGATCGGGTAACGACTCAAATTACCTCAAAGAGAATGTGTTAGGCACTCTTCGAGGTCCACAACCGTGGGTTCCGACCGAACTTAAAATTATGTGGATTAAGCTAAGTGATCAAATAAGCAAAGATAATATAAAGGTCAAAGAATCTTAATATAGAGATATAACTATTCTAATTCTAATAGCAAACATAGAAAGGAAAGAGGAGGGGGGGGGGGGGGGGTGGTTCCTAAGTATTTTGGCCTAAAGAATCACTCCGTGCAACATAAATAATATTTCGCAACTCCCTTGAGGTAGGGAGTTACTCATATTATTCAGGGGGCACAAACTATCATTTCCTGCTACCCGATTACTATGTTAAAGTTGTTTACCTAAAAGCGCTCTAATTCAATTCTAAGTCGTACCCTATGCATGTACTACCCATCCCATACCTATAGTCCATGAGGTTTTGGACCTCTATTTAGGTAGTTCTAGACCTTATCTAGGTTGCTCAAAATGTTAAAACTAGGCGACATACAAAAAATTCATTGGACTTCAAATATGGGTAGTTAAAGGCTCAAATTAGCCTCCACACTTAAGCAACAAATGCACGCGAAACAAATCAGGTTGAGAAGTTCAGAATTAAGAACCTTAAGCCCTATAGATATGATTTCTAGGTGACTTTGAATCAAAATGTACAGGCAGTTTCAGATGCAAGGGGCTGCTCATAGGCAGGGTTATACAGTTGTTACAAGCTGATTATTGAGATCGCAGGTTTCAAGTTATTAAACCCATAGGTGCTATGTTTAGGTGATCTACGTAGTAAATGATGGTGAAATCTATTGGAGAAAAAGCCCCAGAATTACTCATGCTTTCTAACAATAGCATAAACAATAAACAGTGTTTGAGAAGTTCAACATTAGCAGTTTAGGGCGAGTAATTATACCTATAGGCAGAATCTCTAACAATTAGCACTTGGAGCCGATTTTATTGGCATACCTTAACCTTATGGGCATATTTTCTAGGTGAACAGTGGCAAACAGAATAATCAGAATCCTATAGGTATGATTTATAGTGAATGTGCTGATGCAAATTGAAAGAAAAATCTGTGATATTTATTCCTATAGGCAGATTTTCTAGTAGCACGTAGCAGTAAGCATAATTGTAGCATTTTGAAGTCATGTTTGTTAGCAGACATTGTTTCTGTGTGTGCGCTTCCCCTAATGACATGATTTCTATAGTGCACATAGTGATTGAATAACATATATAACAAGTAAATCACTGAGTCGTAGGCATGTTGTCTACCCTTTTGCACACAAATATTAAGAATCTACCCACTTCCCATTTTTTACTAACACCCCAATTGTTTATTACATCCCAATAATAAACATAAAAATAATAACAATAGGTCCAAAAGAAATACCCAATACTGTTTGGGCCTTCAGGAATTCTCATGCAGCATACCCAGACTTCCAACAAGGAGCCATATTCATCAACACAAACCAGAATCTTTAGAAGAGCCCAAAGCCAAATCATATAACTATATTGCCAGGCATTGAATCACTTAAACCAACCAGCTTAGATATTCAGCAGATAATAGGGAGAAAGGGTTGAGTGGGGTGGTTCAAGTTTCAGGGAGTGACTAAAGACCCAAATTCTAGTGTGCGCGAGTTCACAAGGGTCTCAAATGGACCCCGAGCAGTGCTCACACTAGGGAGGTCAATAGTAATAGCCTTGGTAGCCTTGGCTTTCAGCCGACTAAGAATGAGAGGTTCGAGATAACATAGGTAACAAATGAGGGAGAGTGGACAATGATTGAGGGACAAGAATTGAGGGATACACTTATAACTTAAAATAGACATAGCAAAGTTGAGCATACAGAGCAGCTAATCAAACAGGTCACAGGACTTAGAAGCAAGTTCAGTAGGGACTTAGAAGCATGTTCAACACTTAACACATAGACAGTCACATATTGAAAGAGTTAAGGCAAGAGCAAGTTTGCAGGATTGACAAAGATTATCATGCACAAACGCACAATACTAAACAAGTTGAAATCTGAGATGTCCAAATTATGCTAAGTATACATCCTAGTGTCATTATCAAGAAACAAGACAACATTTAGACATGATAGGGAACATGCATTGTGATGACCCAAGTAATCACAGAAGGAACAGTGCATCAAGTGAGTTAAAGACATACTGAGGGACATATAGCAGAGAGGCAAGATCATAGTCAATAGAAAAGGTCTCAACACAAATTAACACACATTACATATGCAAGACTATCATTACCAAGATTCATAACAGAGTGGAAAGTAAACTCATGTCAAATAACAAATGTAGGCATTCAGGCATTGACACAGTAGACTAATTAAGTAAAGAAGGTCCATTTATAGCAAGTATTCATCCTAATATCATGAAACAACAATTCAAACATGGTAGGGAAAACAGACTGAGATAACTGTTCTAAATCACAAGCATTCACTAAAGGGGTATGGGATCGAGTGAGCATGCTGAGTGACACAATAGCCGAGAGACAAGTTATAAATAACAACTAAAGTCTTAACATATATTATTACAAATGTGAGGCATTCATTACAAAGATTCAGGACCAAGAAGGTAAGCATATTCATGAACATTCAGGCGTCAATATACTAGCTAAACGAGCTTAGGAAGATTCAGATTATCCAAGTTAGACATAGATAATCTCAGAACTAGCAGCGCTAGGAGTAGTTAAATGCTGAAGAGACTTAAAACGCGTGTAAAGTTAACAGAGTGGTGCATAAAAGTAACCCAGAAACACATTAAGCCATGGATTTCAGAAGTAAGAACACATGCAAATCAGAGAAACATAAGGATGAAATTGCAAAAGTCAAGTAACTTACCAGCTAAACGAACAACAGTAAAGAGCAAACATTTCACAAGAACCCAGAATCTCAATGCGTCAAAGTTCCCAAGAGCTTCAAAAGATATCCGGGAAATGCTCGCACCAGAGAATGAATCTCAGCGGCCTTGGCTTTCAACCGGCCAAAATGAAGTATAGAACAAGAGAATGAGGGCATCACAAAACAAAGCTCCAAAATTTTAGTGAAAGTATATCGATTCTAGTTCTCCCACAAAGGGGAATGGGGAGGGGTTTATATAGTAGTGAAATTGGACGAATAAACAAGGAAATAAAGTAAATAAAACCTAAAATAAGGAAATAAAGCATGAAAAATCGATTCATATCAATTTAGGAGAGAAAACATGTAAACCCTATTTTCAAGAGGGAAAGCACAAATCAACAGAGATCTCACTGAAATTGGACTCACATAGCGTGGTATTGAATGTATATAGACGAAATAATGATTAGAATCAAGGGTTCAAACCACTTTAGTTCGATCTCAGGAGATCTTGCTTGCGAAATTTAGGCAAGCACCTAAGTAACAATACAAACGGACGACCAGTAGTGAGATGAGAACAATAAGGTAAGTGAATCAGTGATTGATTCCATTTTAGAGACGGATTTGGAGAAGTTGTAGCGGCTAGGGTTCGTAGAACAAGGAGTGCAGAGTGTTTTAGGGCGGCTGGGCAAAGTGAAGGTAAGGATTAGGGTTGGGGGCGGGTAATTAAAAGATGGGGTTAATTGTGGGCCATTGATCTCTTAAGATCAACGACCAGTATTAAAAAGGGACTGGGGTGGGTTATTGGACTGGGTCAGAGATAAAGGGTCGTTTGGATTGGGCTTAGGGGGGTTGGGCCAAAGTTTTGGGGCTTGTTTGGTCCGAAAATTGGCTCAAAATTTGGGGCAGCTTTTAAATAAGAAATTAAGGGAAAAACTATTTCAAATAAAATAATTAAATAAATTATAAAAATGTTGTTTATGTAAATTAACACCTTAAAACAATAGTATAAGATTATAATAATTTAAGATATTATTTTGACCCTGAATAAAATGACAAATGCAGTACAATTGTAAAATATAGGATATTATTGCGAGATTGTGCAAATAGCCTGAACATACTAATGTAATTATAAAAAATAGAGTAAAATAACTGAACCAAATATTATAGATGCAAAATAAGGATTGTATGTAATTGATTCATCTCAAAATAATTTGAAGGAATAATTAATAATTATTCAAGCAATTTAAATACAAAAATCAATTTAAAAGTTCTAAAAATTATGAAAAATTATAGAAGATGCTTGCATAAATCTTGTAAATTAAATAATGATGCAAATTAATGTTTTTAAAGCATATATACTTATTTGAAAAAATAAGAGGACAAAATTGGGTATCAACAGTTGCATCTCTTTACCCGGGAATGATGAAAGAGTTATCGAGTAAAGAAAATGATGACCAATTTTGGCCGAATTGAATGAAGGATGATGTGATTTGAAAAAAACCCTAGTTCCTGAGGTTCCTACATATCCCTGGTATTACGGGAATCAGTCCGTGTGTAGTTCTGTATCCAACGATGAACGAAATCGATGGAGTCGTTATAGGAATGGTCGTATGTTTCGGAAAGGGTTCCCTCGGGTAGGATAGTATCAGATGAATTTATGCGAAGTCATGAATGCGAATTTGAAACGTTATGGATGTATCATTGATAAAATATCTGAAAAGTCATAGAGTAAAAGGCGGGTAATTGATGGTGGTTGGTTACGTTAAAGAAATTGCAGGATGTGAACGTTATGAATGGAAACCGGAGCAAAGATTGCTTCCGTTTGAAGAACGGTTACTTCTTGGATTACTTGCAAAACTTAAAACATGATGAATGCAAGTATATATGGATTATTGCGAGAATTTAAACATGATGCAAATTCCCTTTGGACCTTGAATGTTGTCTTTGGACGGTGAGGATGACGTCCTCAGACCGTAACGTCCTGGGCCATGAATCGTGTGATAAGGGATTCTCAAGCCATGAAATGATATCCTCGGAACATGAGGATGGTGCCTCTGGACTATGACGCCTTTGATTGATGATGTACACTTTGAGAGATCCTCAGGCCATGAAATGGTGTCTTGTGGCTATGAGGATGATGCCTTCGGACTATCATGCCTTGGGACAAAATGACGATGTTTCAACCCATGAAATGCAAAGATATGATGCTTGGTCATATGCGAAATGAAACAAGACAAGGCTTAGTCTTGTGTAAGATGAGGGCGATGCTTAGCCCCAGGTGAATAGAGGATACTGCCAAGTCTTAGATGGCATAATGAAGATAGTATTTAATCTTAAGGAAAAGGCAGTGCTTAGCCTTATGAAATTAGGGAGGCAATGCTTAGCCTCATGCAAAGAGGGAGACAATTCTTAGTTTCATGCAGGGAAAAGTAGTGCTTAGCCTTATGCAAGAAGGGAGGCAGTGCTTAGCCTAATGCAAAGAAAGAGACAATGCTTAGTCTCATGCAGAAAAGACAGTGCTTAGCCTTATGCAATTGAGGAGGCAATGCTTAGCCCAAAGAGGAGACAATGCTTAGTCTCATGCAAAGAAGAGACAATGCTTAGTCTCATGCAGGGAAAGACAGTGCTTAGCCTTATGAAATTAGGGAGGCAATGCTTAGCCTTATGCAAGAAGGAGACAATGCTTAGTATCATGCAGGGTAAGGCAGTGCTTAGCCTTATGCAGGAAGGGAGGCAGTGCTTGATCGGCTCCTACCTACACCACTATAGAATGGCCAGGAGAGGTTTATGTAGCTTTTAC
Organism: Nicotiana knightiana; assembly: GCA_005239525.1. Taxonomy (NCBI): domain Eukaryota; kingdom Viridiplantae; phylum Streptophyta; class Magnoliopsida; order Solanales; family Solanaceae; genus Nicotiana; species Nicotiana knightiana. The sequence continues at coordinate 33,741 of ML422047.1, read as the reverse complement.
CCAAGAGGATCAGGATCGATATCTACAGGGAGTTCGAAGATTGGAGTTGGGTTCCTATCCGACCTAGTTATGTATCTTGTCTTTAATTACTCTTCTAGTCATAAGCTGGTTTTGATTCTATTCTAGTTTAAATCTATTGCTTACCAAGAAGAAGCTAAATATAATATTTTGTAAGGGTTTCATCAATTTATAAAAGGCACTAGGGAAGCGACTTACACCTAGGCGAATACCTAACGGGATCTAGAATTAAGGACAAAATTGTTGTACATGGGATCTTGATATAACCTCACACTTAATTACTCTCCCTATACCTCTCGGTAGTTTGGGTGACTTTGCCCGAATTGGCTTTATCAAGCCTAATTGAGTGTTTCAACAGTGCAAGTGAAATTGGCTCAAGTCGGGTATTACTATCTCTAGGTTTAACCTTTTAATTGGGGCTATCAATCTCTTGAATTCACCCCAATTCCTTGTTAGCCTATTTTACCTAGACTTGGGTCCTCTTTCTCAAGAACAACCCTAGTCAAAAAGGCATGAATCAGTGTTTGCAACCACCAATACAACAGATAAAGCATAAAACAAGCTAAATATCACTAACACACAAACAAATAAGCCCTAAAATTAAAGATCCATTAGATACCCACACTAGGGTTGGATCACAACCCTAGCCAATGGGTCTAACTACTCATAATCAAGGTAGAAATCAAAAGAGTAGATGAAATAATAGCCATAAATGTTAAGTACAAAGATAAAATCTAAGATTATAAGCTAAAGCTACTCTAAAATTACTCAAAAGGGAAAAAGGCTGTTGTTCACGAGCTCACTAAAACATCCAATAACCTAAAAATGTGAAAAAGAACTATTTATACACAGCTGAAATTACTGGACAAAAATGCCCTTACAAAGGTTCCGCTGTCAGCGAAAAAACAGGCACCTCAGCGGATTGACTTTCGCGGCCACGCAATAATGAGTGTGGACCGCATTTCTTCAAGATTGGACTTCTACGAATCATGATTCCTCCACCAGCAAAATACTGATCGCCTCAGCGGAGGAATTTAGCGCGACCGCATAAAATAAGAGCTGACCGCATTCTATGCTTGGCCCAAAATGAATGGCTAACTCTCTGATCCTCCATTTCCTCTCTCAGCATATTTATGATCGCGATCGCGCCAATGGTTCTGCGGCTGCGCTTTTGCAACGCAGTCAGCGGTCCATAATGAGTCTAATTTCCAACTCGCTGAACCTACTTCCGCAGTCGCCCTCAGTATTCCGCCCCAGCGGAAGGGCTTACGCTACAATGTAATATTGGCGCTGTCAGTGCTCCTGTTGAGTTCATGGCTTGTGCAAGATTGGCTCCTTTTTAAGTTCGTTTTGGCCTCTTTGCCTCATTTTGACCCAAAACCTGCAAGTAAGCACCTTGAGTTAGTTTTGGGGAATACCTTAACGCATTTTTGCCCCAAAACCTAAGCAAAAGAGAGTAAATAGTAGGTTAAATCCCTAGTTATCAACTCCCCCAAACTTAAGCTTTTTCTTTTCCTCAAGCAAGCAAGGTAATTCCCACCTCCACAAGAAAAAGAAACTAGAATTTCAGCTGTTCAAAAGTAATTTCATCAAGCTTCAATTGGGAATAACAATTACCCTCAACATAAATACATTATTGACAACATTATGCAATGACTTACCGAGTTCCATAGATCTAACGTGATACAAAAGCTTCAAGAGTTGACTCAATTCATCAAAGATATTTTCTCTTTCACGTAGGTCACTGTGGATTCCAGACTCTTTCTCCTATACTCTCCATGAGCTCATCTCACCTTATAGAATGTACGCTCAAAATCGGGATTATCAAGAAGTACGCTCATTACTCTCAAAAGAATGCCACAAGTCTGGATCTAAGTATCATAGGCTTACCCTTCATGTAAATCACCACTAATGTAAGCTCACTCAACTTGAAATACTATAGGGCTTTAACGGGATGCAATGAAGCCTTTTTGGATCAAATTCGGACATAATAATTATGATTGTATCATCTTTCCTTAAGCACTCCATTTTATCAATTCGGCCCATGTTTTTCTTGAATCATTAAGTCATTTTCTTATTCCTTGGGGGAACTAGAGAGACACTTTGTCGCTCTTTCTTCTATTTGACGCTCATTTTCTCCTTTTCTCATCATTCCAAGCCTTTCAACATTGTTTCATTGAATCCTTTCAACCTTTACTTTTCTTTTTGACATGTTTCTTTTTGACTTTTCATCCTTTTATTTGACTTTCCTTTTCATCAATTCTTTTTGTTCTTTGAACCTTTCATCACTTTGAATTTCCTTGTCTCTCCCCCAAACTTATGTTTTTGACTATTGTTCATCATGAATGCTCAGGAAAGATTGGGTGCCAAGAGATGGTCATTATAGAATGAATGAAGGTTTGTAATGTAGTTATTGAACGAAAAGGCTTAGGCTCAAAGGATTTGACTAGGGATATTATAATGGTAAGCTATGGAAGTCATCCAATTCAAATGGGACCAAGGAGATCCTATAATCACTTCTCAAGTCGAGCTACACTTAGAATTTCACCTAGAAAAATATTCGGGGAAAGTTCTAGAATTGTTGGCACGACACTTGGGATTGCAATTCAAAACCTCACCTCTCAAGCCACAATATTGTTAAAGGGAATATAGTCGAGGGCCCACAACAACCTTATCTTAGATTGAAAACTACATATGGCTACAAACACCACTTGATGGCAGTTCTAGACAACTCAAGATTCTAAGGGTCACAACTAGAGCTAGTCTCGTCTACAACTTGTCTCTAACCATGAGGTCAAAGGTAAATATGCTGGTGCCAAGTGAAGCTTAATTTGGTTACATTTATTCATTACTGCCATGTAAAAGAAAAACAAAGACAAAAAAGAAAAAAGAACAGACTCAATCCCTTAAGAAGGTCGTCACGCCATCCATCATAGGGAAGAGCCACTCGGTTCACACAAATTCCACACTTGGAAAGAACCGTGGAATTAAGAAAACCAAAGGCTTATTGATCACATAAAAGTAAAAAGAAGCTATAAGTTCAAAAAAATCTACTAAAGGAAATAAGAAGCTAAACTATAAAAGAAGTTATAAAGTAAAAAATACAGAAAGTAAAATGAATATGTACAATCGGGGATTAAGATGAAATACATAAGAGGGAAATGAATATATACATGGAAAAGAAACTTTATATACATACCAAAGAAAAACAAAGTATGAAAATAAAGTACGAGGAATAGCAAATAAATAAAGGAAAATGGTGTCGAGAGTTATTACAGACCAAAAATCATCCAAATATCCAAATCATCAAATGAGGCCACCCCCCACCC
>ML422047.1:0-29512 GCA_005239525.1 Nicotiana knightiana | reverse complement strand
CCACCACCCCCTCCCCTCTCCCCCCAAATAAAAATTAGCATTGTCCTCAATGTTAAATGCAAAAATGTTATAGGGGAAGGGTAAAGAGTAAAAGAGAACTCCCTAAGATGCCTCTGTCTGCATAGGAGCTGGGTCACTGGGTGGATCAATGGCAGGGTCCTAGGGCTGGGCTGATGCATATCCCTCGGGCTCCTCCAGCTGGATCTCCAAATCCTCAGTCTGGGGGATCACCCCTCTCCTCACTGGCGCACTTGTAACCTCCTTCTCTGGCATCTGCGATGGCTGTGCTGTCTGAGCTGCAGGGGCAGTCACTCCTATGAGTAGATCAAAGGGAATATCACCCGCTTTAGTGAGCTTGGCCACCTCCTTATTCAGCTCATCCTGGCTCTTCTTCATCTTCTTTACTTGTTTACCCAGGGACTTGATTTCCTTCTCATGTGTGCCCGTGGACTCCAGGATCTTCTTTTGGCTTTCAACTAAACTCTGTAAAGTTTCCTCCAATGATGGAGGCAACTGGATCTGGGCTGGATCTGCCTGGGCTGATACGATAGTGGATAGAGCAATTAGCTTTGATGAAGATACCTGCAGCCAATTGCTGATACCAACCAGTGTCTGGTTTAACTTCAGAGCAGCCTGAGGGTATGCTTAAGAACTAAGGTAGGAATGGAGGTGGATGGTCGGGAGAGAGGCTGTGGCATGGTAGCAGAGGACCCCTCAGCAGTAGATGGCTCTGAACCTGTGGGAGCAGTGGATTTGCTCTTGGACTTGGGGTTGTCCGGGCCTTTCAAACTGTACCAGGAAAATTACAGCTTCGGCTTCATCTTGGTGTCATAGTCCCTTCCCTCAACTCCCTGGTCCTAGAAGTACATAGTAAGGAGTTTGGGAAGGGGTATAAATGCTCACCCTTCTTGATTGTCTTGTTGATCACCTTGGCCATAATATCCCGATCAACCATAATCGCCCCCACAATAATAGCACGGGAAAGTGGCAGGTCACTGTCATGAGTGGTGGGGTCGATCCTGCTGCAAACAAATGTGGCCCAACCCTTTGCCTCAACACTCAAAGTGTTCCTGAGGATAGGAACCCGTGGTGTTACCCACGCCTGAGTAGTCCCGGGAATAGCAATCCCGAGGCTAGCCAAGGGTGAGCTAACTCATCAAGCTCCACCTTCTCCAAATATTGGGTCTCATCTTCATCATTGAACCTAACATAATCATTGAGTGCTTTGCCATCGAATAGAATCTTCTTGTTGCGGACCTTGGTCAGGTATGTGCCCTGTTTGATGTGGGCAACATTGTCATAAAACTCCTTTACCACTAACTCATTGGCCTCTGGCAGGATGTTGGTGAAGAACTTCCACCCCACTCTCTCGTTGAAGTGCCTTTTTACATTTGGGTTGTGGGGTAGAAGTTCCCAGTCAATGAAAACTCTCTCTAATGTAAGTGACCTCAGAGGCCACAACTCTCTGAATTTTTGATAAGCTTTCTCACTCACGAACCGGTCTTGCCATACTGCCGGGTTCCGAGATCTCACCAATCCCCCCTGTCTGAGTGTCACCACCCCTGTCATCATCTGGAGCATCATCATCACTATCTATATGTACTGGGGTAGGTGTGGTGGAAGGAGCTACTGTACTGGGTGCTGGAGGAGGTGGAGAATCACTGAGTCCCAAACTATCCGATGAGCCGGATACATAAGTGGACTCATTTATAAGACGCCGGGGACTGTGTCTTCTCTTGAGCTAGGCCATTTTACCCCTCCGAAATTTCCTGAGAGGGGACATACTCGCTAGTCTGTGAGGTGTCTGGAGTGGGCCTCCGAATAGTCTGCTTGTTGCCAATTATCCTTCTCGAGGCTAGGGGTGCTGCTGGTTGTTTGCCCCATCCCCATACCCAAGAGGACTCTCCCTTTTTGAGTTGTTTATCTTGGCCTCCTCTAGAATGAACCATTGTCTGCAAACATAATCAGTGAAACTCATTAGCATTGTTATTCAATCAAGCATTAGATGTGAATGCAGATAAAGATTGCAGTAGATAAAACATAGAAGACTGCTGTCAGTGGAAAAAGAAGCGATGCAGCGGACAGTCCACCGCTGATAGCAGAAAATGGGGCATGGCCGCGAGAGGCTGGGAGTCAGACTACCCAGTCTCTGAACATCAATACCGCTGACTGCAGAAAATTGGGCGCGGCCACGGAAGCTCCACCGCTGACAGCGGAGAAACAAACGCGGCCGCCAAATCAGTTTGATAATTCTCTGAACATTATTCCGTTGTCCGCGAAAAAAGGATGGCGACCGCGTAAATATGGCCGCTGACAGCAAAAATTCCACCGCGACCGCGTAAAACAGGCCAATTTCAACTTATCAAAAGCACAACTCCGCTGACCGTGGAATTCAGGCCGCGACCGTGGAATTCAGGACGCGGCCGCGGAATTTGAACTGAACGGGCTGAAAAAAAGAGTTCATGAGCTATGGCTCATATTTCTCAAAGAATTTGGCAATTAACAAGCAAAATTAAACACCCCAACCCCTATTAGTCATCAAAAAACAGTAACCTATTCACTTTTACCACTAGTTAAGCATGCTTATGATTTTAGGTCTATGATAACCCTAAAAATAAGTAAACAAAAGATGAAGAATCTACAATTAAAATTAAGAGATTGAACATACCAGTAGCTAGATTTGATGTAGGAAGTAAACTTGTTAGATGAGATGGATTTTAGATGCACAAGAGGAGTATGATGAACAGTGAAAAGGGTGCTGTGGAAAGCTAGAGTGAGAAAAGTTTAAAATGGGTAGGGCCTCTCTATTTATACTAAAACCCTAGGCCTCCACCGACTTACCTGGCGCGGCAGCGAAATTTCACCGCTGATCGCGCTTGGTACAAGTTGAAGATCTGAGGCTGCAACTACACCGGTGGGAGCAGAAAAACAACTGCGGCCGCGAAATAGTGGTTGTTGACTGCGGAATTTCAAGCGCGGACGCGGACCAAACTTCAGAGAGTTGAATTTTTGAGTTTCACAAGTTCGCATCCACTACAATATTTCGCTCCCGTGTAATTGCTACCGCTTATAGCGGAATTTGGAGCGCGACAACATACTTAGCCAATTTTCTCCAGTATGTGTCCTGCACTGCATCAAACAAGTCCTACATAAATCTCACAACCAGTTAGTTCAAAAGCGCCTAATCTAAGAAGAAAAATGAAAAAGAAAGGAAAAATCACTTGGGTTGCCTCCCAAGAAGCACCTGATTTAACGTCGCGGTACGATGCAAGTTACCATGCTCATTGAAACTTTATCAAAGCCACCACGTAGCTGTCATCAAATTTTCCCAAGTAATGCTTCACACGATGCCCATTCACCCGGAATATTTTACCTTTTTTGTTCTTTAAGTCAAGAGTACCAAAATGTGTTACATGCACTACCTCAAAGGGACCACTCCATTTGGACTTTAGCTTGCCCGGAACAGACGCAACTGGGAGTTGAAAGAGAAGGAACAAATCACCCTCTTTGAATTCTTTGCTTATGGCGTATTTATCATAGAAATATTTCATATTCTCTTTGTATAATGATGAGCTTGAATAGGCATGAAACCGAAATTCGTCAAGCTCATTGAGATGTTTTACCCGGAGATTAGCTGCAATGTCCCACTCAAGATTTAACCTCTTCAAGTCCCACAATGCTTTATGTTCCAGCTCAACCGGCAAATGACACACTTTATCAAACACCAACCGGTACAGAGACATACCAATTGGGGTCTTAAATGTAGTCCTATAAGCCCATAACACATCATCTAGCTTCCTTGACCAATCCGTTCTATTGGCATTCAAAGTCTTGGACAAGATGCTTTTGATTTTCCTATTTGAGACCTCCACTTGCCCACTAGCTTGAGGATGGTAAGGAGTAGAGACCTTATGATTGACACCATATTTAGCAAGCAAACTATCAAATGACCTATTACAAAAATGAGACCCCCATCACTTATAATTGCCCGAGGTGTCCCAAACCGTGTGAAAATGTTCTTATTGAGAAAATCTACTACACTCCGGGATTTATTGTTGGGCAAAGCCATGACCTCGGCCCACTTTGAAACATAATCAACCGCCACAAGAATGTAAGTATTGCCACGCGAACTAACAAAAGGGCCCATGAAGTCTATGCCCCACACATCAAATATGTCAACTTCAAGAATAGTTGTGAGGGGCGTTTCATCCTTCTTTAATATTCCTCCCGCTCTCTAACACTCATCACATCTCTTCACAAGCTCACTTGAATCTCTATACAAGGTTGGCCAATAAAAACCACAACTCAGAACTTTGGAAGCAGTTCTTTCCCCACCATGATGACCACCGTAGGGAGAGGAATGACAAGAATCAAGTATGCTCATTTGCTCCTCCTCTGGGACGCACCTACGAATCACTCCATCATTGCAAATTTTAAACAAGTAGGGCTCATCCCAATAATAGTCCAAACTATTCCGTTTGAGTTTCTTCCTTTGGTTAGAAAAGAGCTCACATGAGACAATGCCGGTAACAATGAAACTGGCAACATCTGCAAACCAAGGCATATTATTCACAGAAATCAAGAGGAGTTGCTCATCCGGGAAAGCATCATTAATTTCAATACCATCTTTTGGCCTCCCTTGCTCTTCTAGCCGGCACAAATGATCCGAAACCTGATTTTCACTATCTTTCCGGTCAATAATCTCGAGGTCAAATTCTTGAAGCAACAAGACCCATCTCATCTGTCTAGATTTGGAGTCCTTCTTTGTCATCAAATACCGGAGCGGTGCGTGATCGGTGTGAACAATCACTTTGGCGCCCATGAGATAAGGCCTAAATTTCTCAATTGCAAACCCAATTGCCAACAATTCCTTCTCCGTCACTGTATAATTAACCAGGGAATCGTTCATAGTTTTTCTTGCATAGTACACCAGATGAAATATCTTGTTCACCCGTTTCCCCAAGACCGCTCCTACCGCAACATCACTTGCGTCACACATAAGCTCAAAGGGTGAGCTCAAATTTGGTGCGGTAATGATTGGAGTGGTTGTTAATTTATACTTCAAGATCTCAAAGGCCTTCATGCGTTCTTCATTGAAATAAAGACTTGCATACTTCTCTAATAGCTTGCATAGGGGATTCACCACCTTGGAGAAGTCTTTGATGAACCTACGGTAAAAACCCGCATGCCCAAGGAAACTTCTAACTCCCTTGATGGAAGTTGGAGGAGGAAACTTTGAGATCACTTCTATCTTAGCCTTGTCCACTTCAATGCCATCTTTTGAGATCTTATGTATGAGGACAATGCCCTCCTCGACCATAAAGTGTCATTTTTCCCAATTCAATTCAAGATTTGTCTTTTCACATCAGGCTAGAACCTTATCAAGATTTCACAAACATTCTTCAAATGAGTCTCCAACCACACTAAAGTCATACATAAAGACTTCGAGGAAGTCCTCCATCATGTCAGTAAATATTGCCATCATGCACCGCTGAAATGTAGCGGGTGCATTGCGCAATCCGAACGACATCCTAGAGAATGCAAAGGTACCGTACGAGCAGGTGAAGGTAGTTTTCTCTTGATCTTCTGGGGCTATAAGAATCTGATTGTAACCTGAGTACCTATCCAAGAAAGAATAGAAGGCCCGCCCAGCAAGTCCTAACATCTGGTCCAGAAATGGCAATGGAAAGTGATCCTTTCGGGTCACCTTGTTCAGATTCCTGTAATACATACATACCCTCTAACTAGTCACAGTCCGAGTAGGGATCAACTCATTCTTTTCATTTTTCACCACTGTCATACCTCCCTTTTCCGGAAGACACTGCACCGGTGAAGTCCAAGCACTGTCTGAGATTGGATAGATAACCCCTTCATCAAGCCATTTGATGATCTCCTTTTTGACCACCTCTTGCATTGCCTCGTTCAACCTCCGTTGATGTTCCACAGACAATTTTGCATCATGTTCAAGAATAATTTTATGCATGCAAAAGGTGGGGCTTATGCATCGAGTATCAGCTAAGGTCCATCCAATTGCTTTCTTTATCCTTTGGAGCACTTCAAGAGTTGAGTTTACCTGCACTTTGTTTAAGCAAGTAAACAAAACCGTTTAAATCTCCAGCAATGGTGCCAAAAGGTGATCGACTCCTACCTACACCACTATAGAATGGAGAGGAGAGGTCGATGTAGCTTTTACCCGAGAGGATCGGGATCGATATCCACAGGGAGTTAGAAGATTGGAGTTGGGTTCCTATCCGACCTAGTTATGTATCTTGTCTTTAATTACTCTTCTAGTCATAAGCTGATTTTGATTCTATTCTAGTTTAAATCTATTTCTTACTAAGAAGAAGCTAAGTATAATATTTTTGTAAGGGTTTTCTCAATTTATAAAAGGCACTATGGAAGCGACTTACACCTAGGCGAATACCTAATAGCCAAAACCGTTTAACTCTCCAGCAATGGCGCCTTAGCGGATTGACTTTGGCGACCGTGCAATAACGAGCACGGACGGCGTTTCTTCAAGATTGGACTTCTCTGAACCATGATTCCACTCCTAGCATAATTCTGATCGCCTCAGTGGAGGAATTTAGCGAGGCCGTGTAAAATAAGCGCTGACCGCGTTCTATGCTTGGCCCAAAATGGCTAAATCTCTGATCCTCCATTTTCGCTCTCAGCAGATTTATTATCGCGACCGCGCCAATGGTTCCGCGGCCGCGCTTTTGTGACACGGTCAGCGGTCCATAATGAGTCCAATTTCCAACTCTCTGAACCTACTTTTGAGGCCGCCCTCAATATTCCGCCCCAGTGGAAGGGCTTACACTACATCGTAATATTGGCGCTGTCAGCACTCTTGTTGAGTTGATGGCTTGTGCAAGATTGGCTCCTTTTTAAGTTCATTTTGGCCTCTTTTCCTCATTTTGACCCAAAACCTGCAAGTAAGCACCTTGAGTTAGTTTTGGGGAATACCTTAATGCATTTTTACCCTAAAACCTAAGCAAAAAAGAATAAATAGTAGGTTAAAATCCCTAGTTATCACTGCTTAGCCTCATGCAAAAAAAAAGACAATGCTTAGTCTCATGCAGGAAAGCCAGTGCTTAGCCTTATGCTATTGGGGAGGCAATGCTTAGCCCAAAGAGGAGACAATGCTTAGTCTCATGCAAGGAAAGACAGTGCTTAGCCTTATGCAATTAGGGAAGCAATTCTTAGCCTCATGCAAAGGGGAGACAATGCCTAGTCTCATGCAGGGAAAGACAGTGCTTAGCCTTATGCAATTAGGGAGGCAATGCTTAGCCCTATGCAAGAAGGAGAAAATGCTTAGTCTCATGCAGGGAAATGCGGTGCTTAGCCTTATGCAATTAGGGAGGCAATACTTATCCTTATGCAATAAGGAGACAATGCTTAGTCTCATGCAGGGAAAGACAATGCTTAGCTTTATGAAATCAGGGTGGCAATTCTTAGCCTCATGTAAAGAGGAGACAATGCTTAGTCTCATGTAGGGAAAGACAGTGCTTAGCCTTATGCAAATATGGAGGTATTGCTTAGCCTCATGAAAAGAGGATACAATGCTTAGTCTCATGCAGGGAAAGACAGTGCTTAACCTTATGCAATTAGGGAGGCAATGCTTAGCCTCATGCAAAGAGGAGACAATGCTTAGTCTCATTCAGGGAAAGGAAGTGCTTAGCCTTATGCAATTAGGGAGGCAATGCTTAAGCCTCATGCAAAGAGGAGACAATGCTTAGTCTCATGTAGGGAAAGACAGTGCTTAGCCTTATGCAATTAGGGAGGCAATGCTTAGACTTATACAAGAAGGAGACAATGCTTAGTCTCATGCGGGGAAAGGCAATGCTTAGCCTTATGCAATTAGGGAGGCAATGCTTAGCCTCATGCAAAGAGGAGACAATGCTTAGTCTCATGCGGGGAAAGGCAATGCTTAGCCTTATGCAATTAGGGAGGCAATGCTTAGCCTCATGCAAAGAGGAGACAATGCTTAGTCTTATGCACGGAAATGCAATGCTTAGCCTTATGCAAGAAAACGATGAGTGATAGTGAGAAAGTAAAGCATTTCTTAGCTGGAGATGCTTGCGCTAGATAATTTGTTGTCTTGAAAGCAGTGACTTGGTGTGTCTGCGGATGTCATTGTCTTATTGTGCCTACATCCAAAGAAAAATTGTGATTTCTGTGGGGGAAGGTTGGTTCGCGCTTTTATTTTCTTGTTCTATCTTTGATCCTACCTCGAGATCCTGTTTGAGTTACCCTGAGTAACATCTAGCTGTTATAGAAATAAAGTTTTCGAAAAATATGCATGCATTTGATAAATATAGTTATTTGAAATATAGTAGTATGAAATATCAAGTAATTTAGATGAACCAATGACTGCGACATATTTTAAAGACATTGCGACCTCCTTGCTTTCCCAGTTTAAATGTAAGCCTTTGACTGTTCTTCGTATGACGAAGTTGGTTGGACCTGTTTTAGAATTTTGAGGGTCCTACTCAAAATTCCGCCCTAGTTTCTGATCATGGAAAAAATGAAGATTTTATTGAGATGTGATCGAACCCACAAGGCTGGCTACGTATCCCCTCTTAAACGGAAATTAGGTCAAGCGTAGTTCAGTTACATCAAATGTAAATAATCCTAAACATAGTATTTCTTGATTGCATCTGAGTTGATAGGTTTTTGGCCAAATCTCTCCGTCTATTTCTGCAAGTATGAGTGCTTCTCCTGTTAGTAATCGGTGAACCATGTAGGGACCTTGCCAATTGGGTGAAAACTTCCCCTTGGCTTCATCCTGATGTGGTAAGATCCGTTTCAGTACCAACTGCCCCGGTGTGAATTGCCTTGGCCTGACCTTTTTGTTGAAAGCTCTCGCCATTCTATTCTGGTAGAGTTGACCGTGACATAATGCATTCATCCTCTTTCCATCAATGAGGGCCAGTTATTCATATCAGATTTGTACCTATTCTGCGTCGCTGAGCTCGACTTCTCGTATGATTCTCAAAGAAGAAATTTCCACTTCGGCGGGAATAATAGCTTCAATACCATAGACAAGCAGGTAAGGAGTTGTTCCTATTGATGTGCGAACCGTGGTACTATATCCAAGCAAAGAAAATGGTAGCTTCTCGTGCTATTGTTCGTAAATCCACCATTTTCTCAATATCTTCTTGATGTTCTTGTTGGCGGCTTCTACATATCCATTCATTTGCATCCTGTATGCTGTGGAATTCTTATGCTTAATGTTGAAGGTCTCACACATGGCCTTCATCAGATCACTGTTAAGGTTGGCGGCGTTGTCGGTGATGATTGATTCTGGTACCCCGAATCGACAAACAATGTGATCCCGAACAAAATCTGCAACGATCTTTTTAGTTACAACCTTGTAAGATGCGGCTTCAACCCATTTTGTGAAATAGTCTATGGCCACTAGAATGAACCTATGCCCATTTGAAGCAACGTGTTCGATTGGACTGATGACATCCATCCCCCAAGCGGAGAAAGGCCAGGGTGCACTTGTTGCATTGAGTTCATTGGGTGGCACTCGTATCATATCAACATGTATCTGGCATTGGTGACACTTCTAGACATACTTGATGCAGTCTGTTTCCATAGTCATCTAGAAATATCCGCTCTTGGTATTTTCTTAGCTAAGACAAAGTCGTTCATGTGCGGTCCGCTAGTTCCGACATGTATTTTCTCGAGCAATCTGGATGCCTCCTTGGCATCAACACACCGTAATAACCTTAGGCCTGGAGTCCTTCTGTATAGAATTCTTCCGCTTTGGAAGAAGTGGTTGGCTAATCTTCAGAGTGTGCATTTCCGAGTGTGATTTGCGTGCTTCGGGTACTCTCCTTTTGCCAAGTATTCTTTGATGTTGTGGAACCATGGATTTCCATCACTTTCTTCTTCAACATGAGCATAATAAGCTGGCTGCTTATGAATTCCTATTGGGATATGATCGATGAAATTCTTTTCTGGGTGTTGTATCATGGAAGATAAAGTGGCCAATGCATCTGCGAACTCATTTTGAACCCTCGGAACATGTTTGGATTCTATCTTCGTGACTCTCTTGATCAACTCTTATACACAGTACAAATATGGCAATATTTTGGTATTCTTTGTAGCCCATTCTCCTAAAACTTGATGTACCAAAAGGTCGGAATCTCCAATCACCAGCAATTCCTGAACATTCATGTCAATGGCTAACCTGAGTCCTAAGATGCAAGCCTCATATTCCTCCATATTACTGGTACATGGAAACCTGAGTTTTGCGAATACCTGATAGTGTTGGCCTATTTGTGACACTAAGACAACTCCGATACCTACTCCTTTGAAGTTGCAGCTCTATCGAAGAACATTCTCCAACCCTCATATGCTTCAGTGATATCTTCTCCTATGAATGATACTTCATCGTCGGGAAAATACATTTTCAAGGGTTCGTATTCTCCGTCTACAGGATTTTCTACCGAATGATCCGCTAACGCTTGTCCTTTGACCGCCTTCTGAGTTACATAGATGATGTCAAACTCACCCTACAATATCTTCCATTTTCATACTTTCTCGTAGGCATGGGTTTCTGGAATATGTATTTTAGCGGATCCATCCTTGATATGAGATATGTGATTTAGGCACAAAAGTAGTGCCTCAACTTTTGAGCTATCCATGTCAAAGCGCATTAGGTGTGCTCCAGCAAAGAGTACGGTGCTTCATAGGGTGTGAATTTCTTACTCAGATAATATATGGCCTGCTCCTTTCTTCCCGTCTCATTGTGTTCCAGAACACAACCAAAAGCCCCATCTGGTACAGATAAATAAAGCAGCAAAGGTCTCCCTGGTTCCGGTGGGACCATAACAGGTGGTTTAGATAAATACTCCTTGATTTTGTCGAAGGCTTTCTGAAATTATTCAGTCCTACTTGTTGTAGTATCTTTCTTCAACATTTTGAAAATCGATTCACATATCACAGTTGATTGTGCTATGAAACGGCTGATGTAGTTAAAACGCCCTAAGAAACTCATCACATCTTTCTTGTTCTTCGGAGGTGGCAAGTCCTAGATAGCTTTGACCTTTTACGGGTCCAATTCAGTCCCTCGGCGACTGACGATGAATCCTAGCAATTTCCCGGCGGGGACTCCGAAGGCACACTTTGCGGGATTCAGTTTCAGATTGTATCTTTGAAGTCGATCGAAGATTTTCCTTAAGTCTTGTTGATACCTAATTTTCCCTCATATTTTTAAAATGTATATATTACTTTTAAAATAGTATATTTGCATCATCATCAAGCATTTTTTATAATTTTTAGAGGCTCTAAATTAATTCTTTTTGCATTTTTATTATATAAATATCCAATAATTATCCTTCATATTACTTTTATGATGATTTAATCATCCAAACTTATTATTTACACCAACATGTGTGTTTTATAATATTTTACTCCATTTTCTATAATTACATTTGCATTTTTAGGCTAATTACATATTTTTGCAATAATAGCCTATATTCATGTATAATTACATTATGTGTAACTTTTTTATATTTTTATAATTCTAAGTCATTATTTTCAATCATTTTAATACACAAATAATATTTATTAATTACTTTTATAAATTATTTTTGATAAATATTGGATATTTAAAAACTAGCCCTAATTCCTAAACATATTCAGACAAAATAAATGGCCCAAGAACCCCAATACCTTATCCCAATAACCCCATCCCAAACCAAACAACCCACTAATCCCAACTCGGTCGGTAACCGCTTTACACGACCCGTCCCAGCTTTCTTTTAATCCTGGTGATCTCTCAAGATCAACGGCCCACAATTAAACCCTCCCTTTAATTAACCTAACTTCTAACCCTAACCCCATTTCCCCTTTCCCACCACCTCTATATCCTCTCATCTCCCTTATCCCTTCTTTAGAAACCCTAGCTATTACTTACCATATTCGACCTCTCTTTGGTACTGGCTGTTCTCCTATAGTGCTTGCCTAAACATGGCAAACAAATCTCTTCCAAAATCGAACCAAAATTGATTCAAATTCTTGATTTTGAGTGTTATTCTGTCTATATTTCTCCTATGCTACTATGAGTCCGATTATTTATTTATATTCTATTGATTTTCACTTTCCCTAAAACTAGGGTTTACAGATCTCTTAAATTGATTTTTTGACTGATTTTCATGTTCATTTACTTTATTTGTTGCTCAAATCACTCTGTCTCCCTTGTTTACTATTCGACCTTACTACTATATAAACCCCTCCCCCATTCCCTTCTGAATAAGACTTCAATCGCTAAAATTTCCATTAAAAATTGGGGCTTTTACTCTGTGTTCATTTATTATCTTGTTCTACTTTGGATCTTGGCCAACTGAAAGCCAAGACCACCGGATTTCCTACTTTCCAACCTTCCTTGGGTGTGAGCACTGCCCTGGGTCCTTTGAAACCCCTGGGAACTTGACACATCTGAGATTCTGGGTCTTTTCTTATTTGTCTACTTATTGAGCAATAACTAGTTAGTTCTCAACCTTCGCAATGTTCATTCCCTTATTCTCTTATTAGCATATCTCTGTTCTCTGAAATTGCATGACTTGATATAATTCCTTGACTTTCTTCATTGTGTAATTCTTCCTATAGCATGAAGTTCTCTAGAATTATCTCACGCCTAAACTGTTAGTCTAAAAAAATGTCTTTGTATCTAACTTAGGCAATTTGGACAGTTTGAAGCATGTTTAGCTCAATGTATTGACAATTTGAGTGTTTGCATTGGCTGTATGGCCTAATCCTGTTTCCTGCCTGATTCTGAATTTCTTAGTGATTAATTTATGCTGTTAGCATGCCCTAATCTGTTAAAATCTTCACTCTAGTTTTGATTTTCTCCTATGACTATTTTTGTCACTTAGTATATCCTACCCTGCCAATTTTGTACTCCTAACATCTACTTATCTTATATTAGTCTTTCCTGATTTGTTTTCCCCTATAATGTGTGATTCTATCTGACGTGCTAGTATAGGTTGTACTGTTTAATCCCTGTGTTTAGCATAATTTGATCCTTTAAGTTTTTGAACTTGTTGCATTAGTGATAACTGTTTGTCTTACTAGCCTAATGCTCCTTGCCTATTAACTTTGTAATTCCATAAGCTTCAGACTCCTTGCCTCTTATAAATATACCCTGCCCCAATGTGTTATGTGAAAACTTGCATCATTCACTTGTGTCTTGAGTTCATGCACTTTCTGTGTCTATTATCTGATTAATTTGTAATGTTTGTCTCCAAAAAATATAAATGCACTTTTCCAAACCTTATTACTTTACTACTATTTTCATTGGTTGCTTCCCTATTCTAAACCTATAGTTCTTGGCCGGCTGAAAGCCAAGGCCCCCTAAAACTTCTCTATTAACCTCCCTAATGTGAGCACTGCTCGGGGTCCACTCTGAGACCCTTGTGAACTCTGACACACTAGGGCCTAAGGTTCTTGGCCACTTTCTTCTTTACTGCTCAATTTTGTCCCTCTCTATGCCTACTGAATAAGCCATTTGGCTTGTGGAAATGACTGTTTTCTGGATCCTTTGATCAACTATGGCTGTTGGGTATAATCTAAGTTCTCTTGTTGTTTCTGGGCTATGTTGAAACCTGTATGGATACAAAATTGAAGGCCTGGCTGGGCTGGGTACACTCTGGGCTTGTCTTAGGCCCATTATAGTTATTTCTATCACTTTATAATTTGTTTCATTATTGGGCCTGTAATAATTCTGTAATAACAATTGGGGTACTAGTAAAATTAGAAAAATGGATCTATTATAATGTTTGCATGAAAGGATAGAAATCCTACCTATAGGATTTGAGTGTTCAATTTGTTCAACATTCTCTATGTGTTTGTTAGATAATCTGCCTATAGGACATAAATATTTCACTTGCTCACATGTTCATTTCTCTCACATTGTTAATTGCCTATTATACTGCAATACAGTAATTATTTGTTCAAATTGCTTCATGTTAGGTATCATGCCTATAGGATCACGTTAAGTAATAAATGCCTGCTCTTTACAATATTCACATAGATGTCATGCCTATAGGACTATAATAGAATTAGCTACTATTACTGTTGTTCCCATTAAATTGCTCGCCTAGAAAGCATGCCTATAGGAATCAACAGATAAATAACTAGTTTCAATTGCCAATTCATAGATATCCTGCCTATAGGACTCTATTGCTCGCCTAAAAGTGTGTTGACAAAAACAAACGCTGGCAATTTTAAACTACCAATTGTCTCACTGCCTTATTTCACAAACAATTTAGAAATCATGCCAATAGGATTTGTAATACTCGTGATATGCAAAGCGACATTGCCTGTACGTTTAAAATCCAGAATCACCTGGAAGCCATGACTATATGATTTAAAGACTCTATTTTGTATTAATTATGTAATCTATCACCTGCCTAATATGTAAAACCTGTTTGCGTGCATTTGTTGCTTACATGTGGAGGCCAACTTGAGACATTTAATGCCCTTATGTGCAGTCCTACATGTTTTGAATGTCGCTTAAATTTATCATTTTGAGCAGCCTAAGTTAATTCTAGAACCACCCAAAATAGAGGTCCAAATGCCTCTGGGCCATAGGCATGGGACAAGTAGTGCACGCATAAGACACGATTTAGAATCAACTAGTGCTATTTAGGTAACAACTTAAGGATAGTAATCGGGTAGCAGGAGATGATAGTCTGTGCCCGCTGAATAATATGAGTATCACCCCATCTCGAGGGAGTTACGAAGTATTATTTATGTTGCACGGGGTGATCCTTTAGGCTAAAAAACTTAGGACCCCCCTCATCTTTCTTTCAAGTATTTGTACTTACTCAAAGTATTTTAATAATGAATTTCACAAACTTCTTGCTTTCTTTGTCTTTGTTTTTCTGACTAATTCATATAATTCGAGTTCGGGCGAGACCCACAATTGTGGACCTCGAAGAGTGCCTAACACCTTCTCTTCGAGGTAATTTGAGCCCTTACCATATCTGTGGTGACGCAAACTGGTTAAACCTGAGTCATTTGCAAATAGGTTCCCTAACGCACCTTAAAAATCGTAGGTGGCGACTCTCTCTGCTTTAACACCTCCTTTAAAAGAGTTGTCACATGTCGAAACCCGATTTTGCGAGAAAAAGGGGCGCGACAAGTCTGCCATATGATCTGTGCTTTTTCTGGATTTGATGATGATGTCATCCATGTACACCTCTATTTCCTTGTGTATCATGTCATGGAAAATAGTTGTCATAACTCTCACGCAAGTGGCTCCAGCATTTTTCAGGCCAAACAACATCATTTTATAGCAATACATTCCCCATGGTATGATAAAGGCTGTCTTTTTCGCATCCTCTTCATCTATCCAAATCTGATGATACCTCGCGAAGCAATCCACAAAATACTGGAGTTCATTCTTAGCACAGTTGTCAATCAGTATGTGTATATTGGGCAATGGGAAATCATCTTTGGGACTCGCTCTGTTTAAGTCCCGATAATCGACACACACTCTGACCTTCCCGTCTTTCTTTGGGACTGACACGATGTTGGCCAACCAAGTCGGATACTCAACTATTCTGAGAACCTGACTTTGATTTGCTTAGTGACTTCCTCTTTTATTTTCAAACTCATATCTGGCTTGAATTTTCTGAGTTTCTGTTTTATAGGTGGACGCATGGGATCGGTAGGTAGTTGTGAGACACTATGGATGGGCTCAAATAAGTCATATCATCGTAGGACCATGCAAAAATATCTTCATACTCTTTCAGGAACCAGATGTATTCTTCCTTCTCTGACGGTGATAGATGAATGCTTATACGTGTTTCCTTGACTGTTTCGGAATCTCCTAAGTTAATTGTCTCAGTCTCGTCCAAATTAGACTTGGGCTTGTTTTCAAAGTTTTTCACTTCTCCGACAATTTCCTCAGGTATTGTATCATCTTCCAAATCTTCTGAATCACTATCCTTACATTGTGTTGTCTCATTACATGTCACAGTCGTAGGTTCATCGGGATAAGTAATAATAACACTGTAGAGAGAAAATGTAATAATACTAAAAATAACAATGCATTAAATAAATCTTTCAAATGTCAAAAAGTACGGCTCGATGACTCAAGCAATTGTTTCAAAACAAATACGTTCAAAACAAAATAATCAAAATGTCTTAGATGCTCATAAAATTGCTTTAAAAATAATTGATGCTAATTGCCAGGCTACCCAGAAACTCGATGTGCCCGTGATGGTGCAACAGTCCAGTTCTTGAGAATAGCTTCTTTTCTACAGTCTGAATAGTAAGGTCTTCCTCCTCCTCCTCATCAACTATCTCACTACAATCCATGTCTTCATTATCCAGAAACAACTTCCTTATGCCAACTAAGACTTCATCTTCTTCAGACCCCCACATCATGTCAGCTTGATGAAATATCTGGTGCCAATGTGGTACTGGTTGTTCTAGTGGATAATAAGGACCATGCCATGGTGGCGATCAATCATGGTACTCTTGCCAAGTGTATTCATACCCAAGCCCAAAAGTTGTACCATGACGCTTTAACTGTACTGGTTTGGTGATCCCTTGGATATTCTTGCCAGAGACCCTTGCCAGGATCATACCCCGTCCATAACAATATTCTTTCTATCTTATTGCTCCACTATTTGTCTTTTTCAACTGCGTTGACGCGCTCAATGAGATGGTATGTTTCTCCACCCAGCTTTCTTCTGTTCTCGATGAATGGAACAGTCTGATTGGTATAATGGGATTACTCCCGTCTCCATGGATGATCATTTCCTGATGGTTCCATTCAAATTTCACAGCCTGATGCAGAGTGGAAGCTACGACCCCGACGAAATGTATCTAGGGTCGCCCCAATAATAGATTGTAGGTAGCAGATATATCCAACACTTGAAACTCAACATCAAACTAGGTTGGGCTCATCTATGGGCTGAGGTTGATCTCTCCAATTGTGGCCCTTTGAGATCCATCAAACGCCTTCATATTCATACTTCCTACTCGTATCTCATGCAGGCCTTTACCCAGCCTCTTCAGAGTAGTTAGTGGACATATGTTGAGACTCGAGCCCCCATCTATCAGGATTCTGGCAATGAATTTTTCCTCAAATCGCACTGTGATATGTACTTCCCTGTTGTGACTTAGTCCTTCCTGTGGCAGCTCATCTTCATGAAAAGTGATTTTGTGGCTTTCCAATACCTGCCCCACCATGTTGGCCATTTCCCCACTGGTGATGTTGGTGGGTACATATGCTTTATTCAGCACCTTCATCAGGGCATTCCTGTGTGGCTCAAATTTTTGCAGCAGTGATAAAATGTATATTTGATAAGGTGTTTTGTTCGAATGGTCAACCACAAAGTATTCTCTCGCTTGCACCTTTCTCCAAAGGTCGTCTGTGCCGGTCTTAATGATAGACGACTTAGATGCAGCTTCTTTTCTTGTTCCTCCCAAGTGCTCGGGTGTATAAACCCTACCGGTTCTAGTCATGCCTTATGCTGCACCTGTTTCTTCCATTTTTGCTTTTCCTTTCCTTCTTTCTTACGCAACATAATCCCATGGTATGGCATCGGACTTATAAGACGGCGTAGGTGATACCATTATGGTGAAGGGTGTGGTCACCTCGATTTCAAACGGCGCTGGTGCGATTATCTCAACTTCAATCAGTGCCTGAGTTTAGACTACAATGGGCGTGAGGGTAATAGAGATGTATTAGGATCATCCTTCTCCCGAATGAGTCCAAATAACCCCTATGGATCCCATTCTTCATCGGTCTCTATCATATTTACTCCCCCACCTCTGTGATATGGGAGAGGATTGTTACGAACATTGGGTGTAGTCTCATTTGCCTGTATGACTTTGGTGTCAATTAATGTCTGAATCTTTTCCTTCAGAGTGCGACATTCATCAATGGTATGACCCTTCATGCCCGAGTGATATACATATGTCTTGTTTGGGTTAACCCACTGAGAAGAGTTTTCCATAACAACATTGGGAATAAGAGTGACGTAACCAACAGCCTTCAGTCTCTCGTATAGTTGGTCTGTGGGTTCAGCAATCAGAGTGTATTGTCTAGGTGGTATGCAGTCAAAATTTGGTCTTGGTTTTTGGTAATTTTGGCGGGCTGATGGTGGCGAGTGGTAATATGCGGGTTGGGTGTTATAAGTGTGGTAGGTGGCGGAAGGTTGTTGGTATCTGGGAAGGTGAAGGCTGGTATGTGGGTGGAGGTGTTTGGTATGTGAGAGGAGACTTTGGACCTTGGGCTACTGTTACTTCACCCACTTCGTTCTTCTTGGAGACACCTCCTGATTGCAAAGCTTTATTTGTGGCTTGGAGTGCTTCGAAATTTGTCACCATTCCGCTTTTGATCCCTTCTTTTATTCTTTCTCCCAGCTTGATGATGTCAGAAAAGTTATGGTTTTCAATAACCATCAACCTTTCGTAGTATTGCGGGTCTTGAGCTCTGTCGAAGAACTTATTCATCTGTTCTTCTTCAAGTGCCAGCCTTTCTTTCGCGGCTTCAGACCTCCATCGAGTAGCATACTCGCGGAAGGTTTCCATTGTTTTCTTCTTGAGATTTTGAATGTAGAAAACGTCTGGTGCATTTTCAGTGTTGAACCTGAACCGATCCATAAAATCTGACGCCATGCTCACCCAATTAACCCACTTCTTTGGGTTCTGACTGATGTACCAAGATAAAGCATCTCCAGTGAGCTTCCTCTTGAACAGTTTCATACGAATTCGTTCATCTTAACCAACCCCTACAAGTTTGTAATAGTATGTTCTTAGATGCACTTTCGGATCACCAGTTTCGTTGAATATTTTGAACTTGGCAGGTTTGTACCCCTCCGACAGTTTTACATCTGGTTGAATGCACAAGTCCTCATAATTCAAACCCTCAATGCCCTTTCCACCTTCAACACTCTAAACTCTGCAGTTGAGCTTCTTGAGTTCTTCCGCCATGTTCTTGATGAGCAGGTCCTTCTCGGTGGATTCCGGTATATATAGGGTTTGTTGTGGGGTGTGGGCTAAAGTTTCCACATATATGGGATTGTTTTGGTGGAATCTGAGAATCTGGGCATATTGGTGGTTATTGATTGAGTTTTGGGGATCAGGAGTAGGCTGCGGTGCATTTTGAGGAGTGTGGTAAGTGGTGGTTTGTGGGTATTGAGTTGGATGGTGATGGTGTTGTGAAGGAGTAGGTACCGATGGAGGGTTATGGTTCTGAGGAGGTGTGGTGTATTGGTGTGGTGCGAGAGGGTTTGGTGGTGGATTTTGGTTCTGTGTGTTTTAGGGAGGTGTCGGGTTTTGGGCATTTGTGTTTTGTTGGTTGATATCAAGGACGTTTAGGGTGAGGGAAAGGTTTGCCAAGTTCAAGACCTGCTCAAATTCTCCTTGTAGCTCAAGTATTTTCTGTTCCAGGCGTAGGACCAATTCATTCTGTGCTGCAGTACTCCGACCATATGAAGTTTCAACGTTCTCTGCATTATCCTTTATGATACCGCTTAAATCATCCATTTTTACCTTCCCTTTGCTTTTTTCCTTTAGGATCACTTGGTGGAGGAGGAGGTGGAGGACCTCTGGATATAGTGTGATATACGAACGATGCCAGTATGCACGAACCAACCTTGGGGAATGGGAATAATCAAAAGAAAGAAAAAATAAAAGGTAACCAAATCAGTAAGGGATATTGAAAGAATGCTTGCAATATTGAACATGCTTTGCAATATTATGTAATAAATTTGCGTCCTAATTTAGGGGACCTCGTTGTGCCCGTGGTAGGCCTAAGATACATATAGACTTGGAGAAAATTGATGTCAATAATTGCGTCATCTCATTAACGCGAAAATGAATCAAATCCTTACTAAATCAATACTAAGAAGAAAGTTACTAATGGAGTTTTCCTTATTACAATCGAAATCTAAAACGAATCTAGAAAGCAGTAAAGAACATTGTTTCCTAATATATTTGGACCAAGAAGGACCTTCCCCATGCCTTGCTCTTTTAGATCCATCAATCAGGTTTCCCAGGTCGCGCACATCTAACAGTAGGTAAGCCTTTGCTAGATGCCCTCCCTCATTGCCATCCGTGTTCTGAAAATCTGAAAGTCTCTTCCTCATCT
This sequence comes from Nicotiana knightiana, assembly GCA_005239525.1. Taxonomy (NCBI): domain Eukaryota; kingdom Viridiplantae; phylum Streptophyta; class Magnoliopsida; order Solanales; family Solanaceae; genus Nicotiana; species Nicotiana knightiana. The sequence goes on along the minus strand of ML422047.1, from coordinate 9,387 downwards.
TTCCCTCAAGCTCATCAACCCTTGCTCCAAATATTCTAATATCTCTGTTGACTTAGTAGCAATTTATCTCCATTCATTGATTGCTTCCATATCCACTTTGTGTTGTTCCAAATGCCTAGCTTCAGACTAGAAGACCCTTTTGCGCAACATCCTAAACTTGACTTGTGCTTTGGCAGCGTCATCTATGATCCTATTTTTCAGATTAATTCCCGGCTTGACGTCTCCTGCTATATAGTCCACTAGCCATGATAGGTAGACGCACACATGGCTGGCATGATACCTGTATGGCTCAATAGTATCCTTTTCCACAATGACCTTCTGATTCCACATATGCTATGCCTCGAACTTGAATGGAATGACGTCCTCTTTAAAATCTGCTTTGTACTGGACCATGTTGAAAACCCGAGGTATAACCTGTTTCCTTCCTTCTTGTCTCATTACTCTTATGGGAGCATACAGATAGATACCCTTCAACCCGATCAGTACCAGATGAGTAGTCTCTCTTGATCTGATGATGAAATCACTGCTAGGAAACCATTCAAACATCCAATGTACCTTCTCGTCTGTCAGATTGTTGAATAAATGTACCCAACTCACAGCATTTCCAGGTTGTACAAACCTGTCTTGGATAAATGTCATATTTTTTGGGTGATGGTAAGCTATGCAGTCATTCAACGGTCGACGCAAAAGCTCTTGGAGATATTCTCCCCTCTGAAAATGTTCTAACAACCAGACTTGCAGTAATAGATTACAACCTTCGAAGTGCCCAAATCCCTGTTTGCACCGATCTAGAGCGCGATATATTTCAGCTAAGATCATGGGGATGATAGTATAGGTTTGTCCCTCGATGCCTTCCATCAAAGTCCTGGCAACCATGGCTAGACGAGTGTGGATCCTTCCCCCTTTCATTAGAAATATCAACAACCCCAAGAAGCAGACAATGAACACATAAACTCAACGGTGCGTCCAACACAAGGAAGTAATGGCAAGTTCATCATGATGAAGGCAATATGACTTGCTGTGCCCATAACATTCATAAAGGAATTCAAATGGGATGTATGACTTCTTCAAGCAAAACAACTCATCATTTTTCTTGAAACCCAGCATTTTCAAAAAACCGCAGGGGGTGCGATTCTCTGGCACTAATAAACCTAGATTATCCCATGGCAGCTTAGAGAAACATCCTATTTCTTCTAAGAGAGGAGTCACTTCTCTATCACCGAAGCGGAAGACGACCCTTTTCTCATCCCAAAACATAGTAGCCGCCTCAATCAATGCTCTATTCGGTCGTATGCCTAACAAGGATGGCAAATTACCAAGGACCCTTCTCACATGATTCTTGTCGCAAGGCGCGAGACTTTTCCACCAATCAAGTAGCAGAGGTGGGATTTTTTGAACCATGTCGAACCTAGGGACTTCGTGCTTCATTTTCTGCAAACAAATAGAGTTAGACCTTTTCCCCTCCAGATTCGACAATTTACACACTAATGATCAACATATTGGCATATTTTCTCCAAGTAATTCACATAATGTGACAGTGTCCATTAGAATTGTGGAAATCCCATCGGACTTTGTACAAGGCTTATCTTAGCGGGATATCACGTTAACAACGTTCTAACCCGTACTAGGTTTAACATGATTCATGTGCATTTGATATTGGAGTAGAGTTACTAGAATGTCTTAGACCAGTACTCTCAAGTAGAAAACTTGAGAGGGAAAGGAACGGGACCGTTGACTGCACTGCTGATCGACTAGTCTACCACAAGTATGCCTTTCCGATTTAAAGGGTAATTTTGGAAGAGCACGGACACTCATCAAGCGCCGCCATGTTGATAATTGGTACGAGTGGAATATGATGTGGAGCACGCTTTATGAAGAGATAACACATTGCCAGATATTTGCATGATAAACATGTAGAAAGCGGTAAACATAGTATTAAGGTAAAACATGAAAAACATAAAAAGAAAGACAAAGGAAGAAGTTAGTTTGTGCAATATATGTGTAAATGTAATAAGCAAACAAGGGAGTGGAATGGGAGCGACATGATATATCAGTTTTTAAACAAAATGAAAAGCAGTTATAGAAAATAAGGGTGGATGGGTAAAGGGATGTGCACGCTATAAATAATTTAAGCAAATAAAGGTGGAGAAAGGAAGGGATGTGCATGTTGTAACGGGTTTAAAGAAGCAAAGATGAACATGAAAGGGATGTGCATGTAATAGAAAAATTTAGCAAATAAATATGGAAAAGGAATGTGTGTTTTATAACAAAGAAAAATAATCCACATAAGCCAAGTTCATTATGGCAAGAGCCTAAGCGTACATCCCCAGCAAAGTCGCTATGCTATCGCACCCCGTTTTCTCGCGGAAGCGGTGTTTCGACGTCGTACCAACTCTTTTTAGAGTGGGAGATAGAGTGATAAAAGAAGAGTTGCCACCTAATGATTTTTAAGGTGCGTCAGGGCACCTATTATGCAGATAACTCTGTTTGACTAGTCAACACCACCAAAGATCGGGTAAGGGCTCAAATTACCTCAAAGAAAAGGTGTTAGGCACTCTTCGAGGTCCACAACTGTGGGTCCCGANGGGGGGGGGGGGGGGGTCCTAAGTTCTTTAGACTAAAGGATCACCCCGTGCAACATAAATAATATTTTGCAACATCCTTGAGGTAAGGAGTTACTCATATTATTTAGTAGGCAAAGACTATCATCTCCTGCTACCCGATTACTATGTTAAAGTTGTTTTCCTAAAAGCGCTCTAATTCAATTCTAAGTCGTACCCTATGCGTGCACTACCCGTCATATCTGATAAGTTGGTATTTTACCAACTTATTTCCTCTTAATACTTAATATTTTGTGTAATCTTGTTGAGAAACTAAGGTGTTTATTGATCTTTATTGGTATATTTCAGGTGTCAAATGATTTAGAATTGATTGTGGAAAAATAATGTGAAAACAAGTCAAAAAGGAGAAAAATTGGAGAAATGAAGTCTGCCCAGTTTTTACACTGTGCGATCGCGAAGCATTAAGTGCGATCACAGAGGTGCATGAAGTATTACAGTGCGACCGTAGGATTCTGGATGCAAACGCACTGGGAAAGGAGGCTGGTCAACCATGTGGTCAAAGACACAGTGTGAATGCACAGTATGTTATGCGATCACATACCTTTAGGAAGTTGACTCAGTGCGATCTCGGGTGAACCTGTGCGAATGCACAATGTATTTTCTGGGAAAGTGCTGGGCAGTTTTGTAAATTCACGTTTTATCCCCAAACCACTTTTATACTCGACCTAGCAAATATGTTTTGCATCTTTTGGCATATCTTTGGCATTGTAAAATACATTTTTGAGTAGAGAAGAAGAGAGAAAACATTTGTGGAAGCTAGGGTTTGCACACACACTTGGGATTTGAAGATTTCAACCTTGTGGTTAAGGATTTCTTACCCATTTATGTTTGTTTCTTCATTTCCTTGATTTGTATTGAATATTTAAGTGTGTAGTATTTATTTCCAACACTAGTTCTGGTTTATGAAAATATTCATGTTTAAAGTGTGGATTAAATACCTTGTTGTGCTTATGTATTGAATGATTTTTAATCTTTTATGAAGTGAGTTATTGTTTCTTTAATTATTCTTGTTCTTTAATGTTTCCAAAGGGATTAGCTAACCCTAGGACTCGCCCATTAACTCCGAATTAATTTTGGAAAAGATAATTTGGGGTTGGGAAAGATTAATTAACAAGAACTTGAGGCTTTAACCCTCATTTTATAGATTCTACCTAGGGATAGGATTGAACTACTTGTAGCCATATCCGGGTGTGCTTAATCTCTTGATTGGGTTAGGAATAATTCAATTAGGAAGTCTTATTAGTCTTTGGAAAAAGCTAATTTAGAATTATTATCCGTGGCTAATTAACATAAACTCGCTCATATTTGTAAAATCGTGAAATACATTGGATCGTTACTTGAGTGTAATTCCTGATGCATTCATACTTATTTCCATTGATCATTTTACTTGCTTTCTAGGTTAGTTTATATTTTTGCATTTAGTTATAAACATTTTCAAAACCAAAATCTATTCGTTTGGCTTTGAGGCATAAGTGATAATTCTCTTACATTCCTAATCGCCTTCATATTGTTCTCTGTGGGATTCGACCCCAACCTTGTTGGGTTATTATATTTGAAAATTAACCGCTTACACTATTTTAAGGTGTAATTTGAGCGTATCAAATTTTGGCGCCGTTGCCGGGGAACAATTGGCGTAATTTAGGTTGTTTGAGAAGTAAGCATAACTGTAATTATTTTTCTTGTTTATTTTCTTAATATAAAAAAAATGGCATCATATAACAAAAATTGGTCGGATGGTAGTTGTTCATACTTTGATGACCCTTGTCCTTATTGTGGAGGACCACACTCGTGGCAAAATTGTTTAAATTCTCCCGAGGATAGATTGTGCGCACAATCTCAAACCCATAAGTGGAGTATTTTTGATAGGTGTGGTCTCCAAAATGGTCATTGGTATGATTGTGCATATTTGTCCTTCCCTTACCCAAGCCCCCACTATGGTGATTCTACTTTTTGTGATGGAAATTTTAGGGGTGAAGAAGTGGAGGGAAGTGATCATGGTAGAAATGGAGAGTTCAAGCTCATGTTGGAGTTCCTACTTAAAGAAGGGAACAATGAGAAAAATGCCTTGGACGAACTTTTGGAGACTAGTCTCCAAAATGATTTGGCACTTGAAAGGTTGCACTCACAAATGGATGCTATGATTGAAGCTTCAAGGGTTCAAAAAGCCTTGGAGGTGAGTGATAGCCAAGAACCTTCCTTAGAGGTTGAAGTTGAAAATTCTTCCTTGGTACTTGAACAAAACCAAGAAGAACTCTCAAATGCTCAAAATGAGAGGATGATGCTCATGTTGGAGGCTATTCTTGAAAATGAGGAAAAGAATAACTTTGCACTCGAGGAATTGAAACATGATGTGACTCAAAATGATGAGCACATCCGCACTTTGGAAGGTCAAATGCAAGCATTCATGGAGGCTCATTATGCCTCTCAAGTTGAGAGTGTGGATGGAAGCCAAAAAGAGTCCAATTCCGAGGGTGAGAGTGAGCCTTACTTTGAGGAATCAAGCCTTGAACATCCGCCAACCGACTTTATGAGTGTTAGTGATGCCGAGAAAATTAGAGTCAACCCGGGTGATTGAAAATTTGGTTGAAATTGACTCTATTCCGGGGAAAAAGGAGGATGTCAAAATCCGGAAAAAATTTCAAGTTGGAGGTTTGAAGGCACATTCCAAGCATATTTCAACATTGGAATTGTGTGGTGATACGGAAATTGAACTACACGGATCAATGAGGGATTGCGAGGAGGAAAAATTCATACCATACATCTTACAACTTGAGGAAACAAGAAAGCAAAATGACATACCTCACATGAAAGCCAAGAAGTACAAAATGAAAAATTTGAGGATTGGCTCGATCATCTACTCACCACCCCCCACTGCCCGTGGTCACAAGCTTGATTCCAAGCTAGGTGCCCAATTCATATCTTCCAAGTGGCGAGAAAAGTGGTAAAGTTGACGTGCGTCGCGCCACGATGTTAAGTGCGGCGCTTGGTGGGAGGCAACCCATCATTTTTCAAAAATTTTTGGTCATTTTTGGAATTTTGTTTTTTAGAATAGCTTATTATATTTTTTCTAACCAATCTGCCAAGTTTCAGAATTTTTAGAGTTGATTTGAGCAGGTCGGGGTGACCGGGTGGCCACAAAACAGTACTGGTGCAAAAAAAAATTATGGTGCAACACACTGTTGCACTTGCGATCGCAGAATAACAAGTGCAATCACATAGTAGTCAGCACTCCAGTGCACTATGCAATCTCATAGTTAGTGATGCTGTCGCAAATTTCTGAGAAAATTAAAATAGTGCGATCGCAACTGAATTTTAACCCCAGAAACGCCCATTTGCCTATTCTTCTACCCAAAAACAGATTTTCTCACCTTGGCCCTAAAAAAAAATCATCAAAAGGTTTTTCTCTCTTCAACTTCTCACAACTAATCAAGTTCAATCTCTCCGATATATATTTCATCACTCAATTCTTTCTTTAGCAAGTTTAATTTTTGTTTGATATAAGTGTAAATAAACACTTACTTTTCTTTCCTCTCCATCTCCACTTTTTATGATTTGTAATTTAAAGTTTTGTTTTGAATCTTGTATTTGATTGTGTGAATGATTGCTGGGTGAGGTTGGTTGAGTGAATTCCTTGTGATTTTTGAACAAAATCTGGGCTAGATCTATGCTTAAATGTCTTAAAAACGTGTGTGCAAAATCTGTGCCCCTTGTGTGCTTGTGAAAATTCCCAAGAGAAGAAAATAACTGGGCGAAAACATACCCTGTGCGATCGCATTGCACTGTACGCGATCGCACTGTTTGCGATCACACAGTGCTGCCAGTAGGAGCCCAGATTTTTCCCTTGTGCGATTGCTATTAAACTGCTGCGATCGCACTGCCTTAAGCAGTTGGCAGGAAAATAGTACCTTTGAAAATTTTTGCACGTTTGCTTCGCGGCTCATTTCTTTGGCCCAAATACATTATAATATAGTGTATAAAGCACCTGTTCATGCGTTTAACATTTGGTCTCAATTTGTAGTTACTTTGCGCACACAATGGCCTCAGAAAATGTTGACAATGTGCAAATTGTGCACGAATTTATTCCCCCAGCTGTGGAAGAAGAGTACTTTGATGCGACAAGATTCACGGTAGCTGAGTGTGAAAGGAATTATGACAGGTCATGTCAAAGAGCATTGTCAAAGAAAGGGGCATCCATCTAGACAAACTCGAGGCTAAGATGCCGGAGTTTCTCCAGCGATTGACCGATAGTAGATGGATATGCTTTGCCCCTGAACCAATCAAGGCGAACTACACAATAGTTCGCGAATTTTATGCCAACACTGTGAGGACTAATTTCTAGGGGATGTATTCACTTTTGTCAGAGGAAAGCGGATCGACTTTGGGCCTGAGGTAATAAATACACATTATGGGCTTCCCAATGCGGATAATGAGATATACAGAGCTAGGGGAAGAGAGCAAGGAATAGATTGGTTTGTGGAAAAGCTTCATGATGGGGTGCAGCCGACTTGGGAAAGAATTCATAAAGGGGTTGATTCTCTCGAGTTCACTGTGGAAGCCAAGATTTGGCTATCCATTATTTGTGCTAGTATTTTGCCAACTAGACATGAGACGAAGGTGACGCCTGAAAAGGCATTGATGATCGCTGCTATTCTGGATGGCTTACGGGTGAACGCGGGCTAGCACATTGTGAGTTAGATTGAGGAAGCGTGCAATGGAAGGTCTAGCAGCCTATTCCTCCCCTCATTGATCACTTAGCTGTGTTATAATGCTCAGGTGCTACCAAACCCGACTGATGTGGAAAAGGACCCTGCCGTAGCAATTTGGCCATTGCTTCGAAAAGGGCCAAACGACAAGAAGAAGAAGAAGAGAAGGATTGATGTGTTATCTCCTTCATTCGGGCAGTTTGACGAGACTGCCGAGGGACTGGTGGTGCTTCCACAGATGCAACAGGGTCACAGGGCCCCATGGGGCCCCTTCCTTATGCCCCCACCATGCGCCACATTTCTCATCAGATCTATGGTGTAGATGCTCATATTCGACAGCTTGTTGCAGGTCTTCCCTCTGGTCCATCCGGTGAGGGCACTTCGACTGGGTCTGGTAGGAAGCCACCGACCTTGGATGATGTAGTGCTAGAGAAAAAAGCAATCAAGAACAGATTAAAGGACATGAGCCGGCGACAAGGAAAACTTGAAAGGCAACAGATTAAATTCAAGGAGCATGAAAAGAAGAAAAGCAAGTTTCTATCGAGGATGATGCACAAGCTGAGCTCACTTTGTTGATCACATGATTCTGAGGATGATGATGAGGATTTGGAGCTTCGATTTCCCACCACCTCCAGCTCTGAGTGATGCAGTTTCAGGGAGCACCTCCTTCATTTTACCTTGTTTTGATTGGTTGCATTGGGGACAATGCAACACTTTAGGTTGGGGTGGCTCGTATTTTATCTATGTTGTAGAGCATCACATGGATCATGACATACTTTTTGTGACTTATGCGGATTGGTTGACATTTTTAGCTTATTAATAATATTGTGTAGGCATTTTCTTGTTGGGTTTTATTGTTGTTCCTAGTTGTTTTTATTTTGGTTTTTATTTTTCATAGTAGTATTTAGAATTTCATGTTGTTGATTTTTATTTTTCTTGTTATGATTTGTGTTTATTTTTGTTTTGCTTTGGTTTCATTATAGTAGTATTAATGGAATACCTTGGTTTTTCTTTCTACTACGGTTCTTTTCCAAGGATATTGTTTTCATTGAACCGGGTGACTTTTCCCTATGATAGATGGCGTGAAAACTTTCTTAAGGGATTAGTCTTGTTTAGATTTTTTTTTAGAAAGTAATTTGTTTTTTAGTAGATAGGTCAGTAGCTAGTTGTGGAAAAGTCAGTTTTTGGGTGTAATCTTGTGCCCATAAGCCAACATGTGACTTGTTTGGTACCAATATGATTTAAACCTTGGCATATGAAATTTTTGAACCCTCAAATAAAAAAAAAGGGAGATATATATGAAATAATAAGAATGCTCCTTGTTGTGATTTTTAGATTCTAATTTTGGCTCTTTAATTCACTAAATAGCTTTTTAGGCTACATGTGACTTCCTTGAGTTTCATTAGCCCCAATTGGATTTTGGATTTGTATTCCATTTGAGTTTTCATGTGCCATGTGTGGTGAGTTTAATTGTGATGTTCTTTTGCATCATTTGTGGTCTAGAACTTGATCGGAATGTGCTTCAAGGCGAAATCTTAGATTAACTTGGTTTGCAAAATGATATTAGGCCTTCCTTGGACCATTTTTGTGCCTAAATTTCCTACCCATGAATATTTTCCCTAGTCAACCCTTTGATCTTTTTAACTTTTTCTTTGGCAACCATGTTACAAGCTTCTTAGTGATTTTCTTGTGGAACCATACCTCCCTAAGTAATTTCAAGTATGCATATAGGCTAAAAGCCTAAGTTTGGGGGTGGAGGTTGAAAAAGTTGTGATATGGAAGCTTCTCAAAAAAAAAGGGAGAAAAGTGTAGAAAAAAAAAGATATATATATATATATATATATAAAGGAAGTATGAACAAAAGGAAGACTAGGTAATATAAAAAAAAGGGAAGAAAGGGTGAAAAAAATTATTGAAGGAAGTGGACTTTGATTTTTGAAGAAGTGTAGTGCTTAGGGAGGTTTTGAGTCACTTTTACAAAATTGTGCGCCACCTTACTCAAAGCCTAAACTACAACCCTTTAAGTCCTAATTGATTTTGAACCAAGTGTGTCTACATTAGTG